>JAUTXX010520318.1:0-11460 GCA_032273605.1 Panulirus laevicauda | reverse complement strand
ATTTTTTTTTTTTTCTGTAGTGTATGTAACGTAACTACTGGAGTATGTTAAGTCTACCTCGAAATGTTCTTGAACAATGCGGAAAGTTGTACGGTAGGAAAACAATCGAACCTAAAGTAAGAAAGACTCTAGGGTGATTTTGATATTGAAAGGCTAATTTCCAGAGCTTTGCAGCTTTAGGACCTAAAACATAAGACATCTGGTCTCACGGTCGTACGGTAATAAGAACTTCACTTATTATGGCATGAGACAACAGCGCGTTACACTATTATACAAGAACCTACCAAGGCAATTGATGGCGCCTTGGTGCTTGCTCCCTCCAACTTCATAACCTGGAGTATACCCACCTCCCCAAGACATTCATAGTTTGACGTATGGCAACACGGGCATGATCGCTTCTTGCTTCACCCAACCATTCACTAATCATATGCACTATTGTGGGTCTTAGATGTTAATGGTAATGATTTACTGATTTACTGTAGACGCAGCCCTGATCCTTTGTACGATACATGCAGCTGGTCTGCGTCAAAAGCCATCCAGGTGCAAGATATTCCATATTTTCGGCATCTGTAAATATATGACATTAAGTATCAAGTACAACTTACGAAATGCTGCAGCTACTGAGGTCTCCAGTCACAACCAAACAGCCGACCCCTCACAACCAAACAGCCAACCCCTCGTACATAGGAGAACAATAACACAACGCCTCCACAATTTGCCCGTTTTTCTAATGCTGCAACCTGCTGGCCTTTCCGAAAGAGAAGCCCTCTTCTACCACACTATAACGAGAGGAAATCAAAGTCCCTCTTTTCAGCTCATAATGAGAGGCTTTTGTCATAATAAGTGCACTAGGATTTGTGGACTGAAGTGATCCATAGATATGAGGAACTGGTCCGACCACAGAAAACAGTGGCCGCCGAAAATAAAGTAATGTGGTAACAAAATTTCCTGGGTGATGGCATAAATTTCTGTGTAATTCATGGGGAATTATTCAACATCTTCATGTAAATCAGAGCTGAACCAGAGTTTGTGGGGCGTGGCTGTGGATACGAGGCTCTCGTTTCGGTGAATTATACATGACAGCTATAAAGTAGATGTGAGCGACTGAAGCCATTGCTTCATCTGTTCCTGGCTCTACCTCGCTAACGCGTAAAACAACGAACATGTATGAAAAAAGAATGTCCTTCAACGAAGAACTTGTGAGGTAAAAGACATCACTACTCACTTCACGATGGTTTCCATTTGGTCAAAGGTTTTCGAGTAAAATACACACTGTGACACGAATGTTAATGACTCTGGTTCTACTGAAGACTCAGGTTCTACTGAATGTTTCATAAGCCAAAAACTAACGGAGGTTGTAATAATTTACTGTATTGAGCAGGTGATGGAAGCAGGACAAGCCATTCAATCAGAGAGACACGCCAAGGCGTCAGACTGGGTGACCATCGAAACTTTGAGGGATGCCTCAGCTTTTTAACCCGTTTGTTTCCGTACCATCCTGTTTTCCACACATCTCGTGTATGTGTAAATATTCCAAAATCCGAAACACTTCTGGTTCCAGGTATTTTGGATAAGGGGTACTCAGCCTGTAGTATATCTTCAATTTCTATTTCAATATGTTGGAGAACGTTCTCCTCTCTTAACAGTGAAACTGGATTAGGACATGAGTTGTCTTCTGTAGTAAATACAGATAAAAAATTAACCATTGTTATCTTGAACCAAGTCATAGTTTTCAGTAACTAATGATCCAGTTCATTGGGTAATGACTTGCTTCTAACATAACCATAAAACTTTTGGGTGTCTCTTGCTATTTTCGGCAATATACGCTTCATGTTGAGGTTTGCTTACATAATTTTGTTCATCTTGTTGGTCAATAGCCTACAGTATATGTACTGACACATATGTTCCTTCTGCTGCTCTCAGAGTTTCACTGAAGCATTTCTACGCTAAGTCCATGTTGTTTTCCTTAACATCATCCCAGATTTGCCTGTCAAAAACAGTGCAAACATGTACAAAGCTTGCAGGTGTAAAAGCTGGTGTTTTTTAGTGACTCATGTTGGCGGACGTGTTAAAAGTGACCTCAAAAGTTTTTGTCAGTAATCACCTCTGCCAAACTTTTCTCCACCTTTAGCGTCATTAACTGTATCTTTGTGACTAGGATTAAATCTACTTATTCGATTTGGGTAATATCAAGCAAATTCGAGTAAAGTCCGCTCCCAAAGCTAGTGGATAATCGCATGCTAAAATCTCCGATGGTGGAATCATTCTCATTAAAGACTTCTGGAAACGATTTAGATTTAAATCTCTCCTCTGTTTCAGGTGTCTGTGCGGAGGGCCTTTAAATTGCATCTACTATTACATAGCTTCCTTTACTTTCTACAAAAATGGAGTCTATATGATTAATGGTTACCACATTTTTCATCACAACATCAAATACAAGCTCTAACAAAGAAAAGACATCTCCAGCTTTATTGACTGCATTCCTAATTAATAAAGAGTACCTCGGAATTGCGTATTCAGCAAAGAAACCTTTATTTTTGATATCAAACCAATCAATATTCAGAAATACCAACAAGTTCATAATTTCCTTTTAATGCAGTTGTCTCTAACTCTGGAATTTTGCTGAGTACACTGCGTCCATTAACATATATATTTTGATGTGAGATCAGTTTAGTATGAAGCTACTACAGAGAACCACAAATAAAAGATTATGAAATACAATTTACCGTATTATTCACAGCGAGTATTTCGCCTCAGATGTTAGGCTGGCTTTCCCTTGATGTATAGCATGCAAGTCTCTACTTTTTATTCCTGGTGACGATTTGTCATAAATTCATACATTCATATAAACGGAAATTAGTCATTCAAACACTCGTTACAATAGGGGCTGCAGGTGTATTCAGGCTGTACAAAAATGAAAACTTTAGCATATTTTGACAAGATGGGTCTTTCGTAAAACCCTTGATTTAATGCAAGGAATGGCAAGAGAAGCTGCACATTGAACTTTTAGTGGTATTTGTGCGACTGATGACAGCTGGCAGAGGCCAGCTTCAAACTTTCTTATTGCAGCTTTTATGTTTATTTGTATATATGAATCCTGTTTTCATGTACTTTTCTTGCTTTAAAATCATTCTGAAATGAAATTACTATCATAATTATAAAATGCCTCAGGAAGAAATGGATTATGCAGAATAGGTTGGCATCCTACATCCAGCATTCTTTTTCCTGAGTAGGTCAAGTCATGCTAAATCCAGCATTCTTTTTCCATGCCACCGTCCTAGACCAAGGTTTGGCATCTGAAGGACTTGATAAATAATGTTGGGCATCAGCAGTAGAACCTTTAGATTACCCCATTGCCAAACCCAAAATAAAATCTGTTACGCCATATATCATTAGGTACGTAAACTGAGTTTACTTCAATATAATGATCAAAATATCCAATTAGCCGATAATTATATACATCTAAGCATGATTGTACTTGCTATGCCTCCATTCATATCTTTGCAGTCATGCAGTTATATTCTATGAAAAATTATGAAAAATTGCCTCCTCATCCAGGAATATCTTCGAAAAATAAGACTGCACAATATTCAATTCCTGTACTATTTTTCCATCTATCTATGGAAAAGGATTGGAACTGTTATGTTTAATAAATCAACAATTTCATATCTACCCATACAGTATGGATGTAATGAATATACTTGTAACATTTAATCCTAAATAATGGCAAATATAGTACAAAAAATAATGCATCCACCATTATATGAGACAACTTTTCGTTTATATGTAGACCTTACTTCTGCTAGATGTCCAAATGATTAACCAAGCTGGAGCATCCCCAGTACTAGTCCAAGAGTACTGGCATCTGCTCTCCTTCCTCGATCTTAACTCAGTCTAATCAGTCTAAGGTTAATTCAATTACTGTTGAAAGACAGCTCCTTCATCCACAGACATTTCAAACAGCCAGGAAGAAGGATCAAGAGGATCCTAATCAGACTTAAGATTTACAAGAAACAGTGATGAATTAAAGACTGGGATTCACCATGACGAACTGGTCAACCAAAAACATTAAATGCTTCTCTTTCTTTGAAGACAAGAGAATGTATATACTCAGGGTATCCAGCTTCACAGGATTGATGAATATCTTCTTCTTCTTCATACTATTCGCCATTTCCCGCATTAGCGAGGTAGCGTTAAGAACAGAGGACAAATATTGACAAATATGATTGTCCTTACCCATCTAGATTAAGTAACCTTAAGGACAGGTGCGGCTATCTAATCTTGTGAGTTATTTGGTTAAAAAGTGGGAGGGGGAAATCTTTGTTCACATAGTTTGTATTGAATCAAGTACAGTTTTGCCTGTCAGCCCTTTGGAGCTTCACATATAAAATGTAACCCAAATGAAAGTCTAGACACTATTTGAAAAGCTAATGTACTCTTTGCATATTTGTCAGGCTCAGAAGTTACCTCTTTTAAATTATGTATGTACCTGCACCTGTACATATGACTGTTTCAAGTCTCTTGTTACATGTTTATGTCTTTCACTTATGCAAAAATAACTCGCATAAACTGATTCATTTTTCTCATGATCTAACTGTATTTTGTCATTTTAGAAATAATGCATGTGCCAGGGACCAAAATTTGAGCAACATATTGAAAAGTATGACACACCTTATTATCAAAGAAATACGTACTTTGTAATAAGAAACCAGTCGTATTATCAATGACTACACTTCATTTTCACACAGTTGTTGTGCAATCAAATACAGCATAACATGAAAAGGTATTCTATTTTCCCTTTTAAACATAATGAAATTGCAATAAAAATACTTTACAAATTTACCCAGTATTAGGCCACAAGAGAGCATGATTAGATCTTTCATAACTACACAACAATCTGAAGTAGGATCTCTACTTAAAGTACCTCCAACTTTTCCCTCAATTTTCTTTAAGCATTTTTCCTAATCAAAATTCATTTCGAAATCACCTTGTTTTTTACGGTTCACAGTCATCAAACAAAGTGATTGTTCTATTCTTCAAAACAAAGAAAGGCAAGTTTTAAAGGACAAAAAACTGTCTCCCTGGGGTGATGTCTCTAAACTTTCAAAGGAATCTCTAAGATCATGAGGATTACACACTGGTGAGGCAAATGCCTGTAACCCTTGCTAAACCACCTATTCAGTGGATGCAGCACAGGGCTTGGATTGGGTCCATCCTTTTAACAATCAATAATTTTCCCTCAGGGATGAGGTTATCGTCCCCCATTGGTAGCGCCACTCGTCTAATAGTTTTCAGAACAAGTGATTACCACCAGTTAAGAGATAAAATGAAAGAGGGGAAGTTAGGTCAGGAAACAGAAACCCTAAATTTTCTTGCCAGCTTGTAAAAATCTTTGGGGCTAAGCACAATTGAAAGACTATCAATTCAACTGCTATATTTGTTTCCCATCTAAAAAAAAAAAGTATTATTCCAGTGTAAAATGAAATGTGGCAGTAAGCACCCCTTGGATCCAAACTACTGAAAAATTTGTTTAGCTGTAAAGATAATGGGCTTTCTCCTCAAAAGTTATCTTGAATCTTGCCTTTTGATGCAGATATTTATGAAGGACAGGTCCAGAATAATTCTGCTTTGAGTCCTTTATCATGGCAAGGGAGAGGATATTGATAAGTACTGGTCCTCTTGCAAGTTCTATTACGAGTTTTTAACATTTCCTGCAAATTTCTCTGTGAAAGGTTTAGTTGAGAACTAACCCAGACCTTTTGCAAAATATAATACACCGATAATCAAACTTTAAGTCTTTGAAGAGTTAGATCTGGCACCCAACGTGAAAGGAGCTACTAAAACAAATTTACCAAAAGATTTTGTTTTGCTACTTCGAAAGGACCGTCTAAAAGTGACAAATATTGCTCTACCAAGCACGACATTAGGGATAATGACTAAAATCTCTAATATCACTCTTGCTTTGGTTTGGAGTAGCAGCATCAGTGACATGCTGACCCTTCCTGAACTTAGAGATGCTAGGATTCATAACTTATCATTACGCAGCTCTAATTGATTTCCTTTAACTCTCATTACAGTAGTCTGAATATCTAATTTACACTTCATGTGCAGAATATTCTCAAACATTCAAAACATTCCTCCACAAGTTTTATTATATTTAAATAGAATTATATGAAACTCAATCTGATGGAACAAAGTTCATGGCTTCTATGCACCCTTTAATTTATGTTGCTCTGTCAGGTGTATGAAATATATTGGGCTATAGTGCCAGGTAACAATACTTATGTTGCCTCTTTAAGCATCAGTAACCATGAATTTTGCCTTGAGGCAGAGGAAACCACTTCAAGAATTATAAATGTATGAAGCCCAGCTGCAGTGAACAAAAAAAATTATTGGGATGTATAAACCCCAGCTGTGAGGAGAGTTAAAGGGATAGGACAGCCCATCATCTACATTCTTACCTTGTTTCCAAAGAATGGAAAAAGGTCTCTCTGAAGAGAAAAGATGAGCATCTGATGGCTAGGTCATGAATCTCTCAATCTACTTCAAAAGAATGTTCCTTTATATTGGGAAAGATATTACAAAGGTCAGAGGTAGCAAAAAAACGTTTTCAAGAAGCTCCTACAAAGTAAGAAAAAAAGGATGCAACTAAAAACAGTAAAATGGATAAATTTTTACATTCCTTATCTGACTTGGCCAAAGACCAGAACAGTCTTAAAGTTAAGTGCATCTTTTCTTTCTCTAATGGGTCATTCTAAAGAAAATTTAAAACAGACTAAGCATTTTCAATGAAAAAAAGGCTTCAAAACATGAAAGGAAAGTCTAAAGATTTAATTTGAGGATGTGCTCTGATTCTTCAGCTTTCTGGAAAATCTCAGTTGCATCAAGAACATCCTCCAAGGAAAGCTCATTCTGGCTGCAAAAAACAAAAATTACCTGTTTCCAGAGGAAATATTGTTATTTCTCAGACATCATTTGAGAAAAACCAATATCACTTGACAATGTTTTGTGAGAGTTTGCATAGCATCAAATTTGACACTCCAAGATAAAGGCTGCAGAAGTAAACCTGAGAATAACTGAAACCTAGCTCCTGAAGTGCCAGTACTTAAGTTATAAGATTCATCAAGCAATAACTGTTTTCATTGAAAAAGCAGTCAAGACTGACCGCTAAAACTCACAGAAAATGGGGATTCAACTCTTCTCCAAATGAGACCGATATTCACGACAGATTCCAGCAATGCTAATTCCTGATTAAAAGCACTAGAAGCAGAGTATTTTAGACCAAAAGATGGTGAATAATCCCTGGACATTTTGGGATCAGAAAAAGACCCATGCTCAATTTTTTCCTGCTCATAGAGTTGAAACTTGGGGACCTTGTTGAAGATCAGGGTCCCCATAATTACTTCTTTTGGAATATAACCTGACTCTAATGGAAAGTACTTAGATTAGTCAAAGGACTTGAATGGGTCTCTTTTTCCTTCATATGGAGGCATTGCTATAAGCCCATCTAAAGGAGTTAGCAGTTCTGGATTAGTCCCAAAAGTATCACATGCCACATACAGATGTAAGTTCTGATAACCAACAGAAAATACGGTCCACACTTCAACATCAGTCACACCAGGTAAAGCATAGAATTCTGCCCTCCTGTGATGATGGAATCTTACAAAATCTGTCCTTTTCTTAAGTAAGGCATGTTGTGGTGGAAGCTATGGCTTAAAAATATGTATTAGCAGATATAAATGCTGCAATCCAATACCAGCACACCAAACACCTCAGGGCAAAGAAATAGTTGAGAAACTGCACTTTCAAGATAAATACAATTCAAGTAGGGGTAGTCAAGGTCAATGATTCCTTCACGGTTGGTGATATTGCAAGTTTTGGTTTGGGAGATTAGGCCTGACCAAGAAGAACACCAAGGTTCTCTGGTGAAGGGGGCAACAACATGGGGGTCAAGTAATAATGATGGAAACATAACAGATTACAAAACAAAAATACGCATATATTCTTATATATTTATAAACATTCTCATGGGGGAGTGTTCTATTTGTTGAAAATGAAAGTACACTGGAATAATGTTTCTCCTTCCTCCAAGCTTTAAGTTTCCCAGAGACTACCAAAGCCTTTATAATATAGGGCCTTTTTTTTTTTGAGAGAGAGAGAGAGATGCACACTGGGACTTGTTAGACAACACCATCTACAGTCTAGGCTCAAAAAAAAAAAGTTGCTAATGATTAGCTTAAATATTCAGCCTTCAGACTGAGGCTCTTCCCAAATGTATCTGTAAAATATGACATACATCATTACACGACTCAAACTATGAGTAATAAACTCCTTCCTCATGAGCCCCATGGCATCATCAGTGGCTTAGTCAGAACATGAAAGTCTGGAAACAATGTTTTTATCCTTGCACACAATAACTCAGGGAAGCAAAATGATACACTATGCTTCCATGAAAGAAAAGATCCCATCATGCACTACTGTATATATCAGTGCTAATGATAACCACTAGCATTGTGGTAGAATCCTGATTTAGGTGGCCCTCAATCTTGCTTGGATTGGGCCACCATCACTGAAAAGATCAACCTGTATATCATCAATATACTTGCCACATGATAGGAACTTTTTGGAAACAGTATCCCCCAACAATGACTCAGGAAACAAAAGAATCTCATTTAACAATGTGTTACACCATGAGATTTGTTTTGTGTAACATTGGCTACCTGAAAGGTAGTACCTCAATGAAAGAACAATAATCACTAAGAGGGATAAAATACTCCTAAGATGGACCACTGTCACAAAAGAAAAACCTTGCTATTTCTCTATATGCCAGCATGGTCTTCAACCTTTCAATTCTGTTTCCACCTTGAAAATCTCATATTTATCAAGGAAAACAGATAATCTCGAAAGCCACAAACAATCCAGGATAGATATTGCACAGAAACTCAACCAGTGGTGCCCTAGAAAGTGAGCTCTTCAATATAAATACTTACCTCTCTTTAAGTGAAAAGCTTGGCCCTGCTAGGGGTTATATCTGACCATACCCAACTGATTCACAAAGCAGCAATGGTTAAGGTGTGGGACTGCCAGATTAGTCAGCTAAGTAATTGCAACCAAACCACAATTAGTTGAGGATGATCCTTGTCCACAGAATCTCCCAGTGTTTCTAACACCGAGAGAAAAAAATCTTTATGAAATGAAAAAATTCCTTGCCCTCAGGATCGAACAACAGGAGTCTCTTATCTACAGAAACTTAACTCAAGGTCGTTCAGGCAGAAACAAACCAGAGGGGGTTTACCTAACTGATGTCCAACCCAAGTTGACATAACACCAAGACTTGAATCTGTCATCACTCTGGTACAATACATTTCTAGTACCTAGATCTGAGTATTATCCCCCCATTAGGGACCTATACACTAAAAGTCTCCAACAGAATAGAGGAATAACAAATCCAGGTTCCAAAAAGAAAAAGGAAATGGGGGTAGAAATGCCACCAACCATCATGGAAAATGGTTACAGATATGTAACAACTTGATAAATGAAAAAAAAAGGAAAAAAATCAAAATGCATACATACACTACATCCTAAATGAATCAGAAGATGATACATATCTATGGTAGCAGTGATAAGTCAGAAATAAAGGAAGGCTGGAGCTAAATATCCATAATGTTGAGGGATCCAAGAATGATGAAAGACCAGTGCGTTAGCCAGCTGAACGATGATGTAACTGCTGCATGGAGATTACTGAGTGGCAGAAAAATGGACTCAGACTATGCTGTATGCCACACACACACTGAATGGGTGATTAGTGAAGAGTGAGAGGTATTTCACTCACCTGAAGACAAGGGAGTTAGAGGTTTCTAACCCCATGAAATCTGAAGAGTTTCTCTCAAAGCTAGAGCAAACTGACCCTGGGAACAAATTTTCTTTACCTACAAGTACTCTGTGCATCCTTCAACACACTTTGACAAAAGAGACTGCACCATGAACAAAATGATTTATTGAAAAACAGCATTCCTTTATAAAAACGTGAGGAGGAATGGTCAAACAAATTTGTACAAATCAGGCATTTTATTACTTAACACCTCCAGATATAGAAATTTTTAACTTTGTACAAAATACCTGCTGAAGTACATACATACACACAACACATCAGAAACATAACAAAATAACTGAGGATAACTCTGAAGTGTAAAGTCAACTATAGTGCAACTCAAGCTACAAGCTACCAGATTCTCACCAGTTGAGAATACAGTAAAGCATTTTCACTAATTCACATTCCCAGTTCATTATGGATGCATTTCATTACAAAGGCATTTGGTATCAGCAAGAAATATTATTTCAAATACAAAAAGATATTTGGCAATAAGCCAATTTCACTTTAAAAATTCTGGAATATCAGTCACTGTCAAACAGCCCTGCAAAACGTCATTGAATTGCTTGTTCAAATTCATGTCTACTGTTACATGAGTTTTGAAAAAGTTGAGCAATACACAAGGAATAATCTAAAATATTCTTTCTCTTTTTTACTGGTACAACATATTAGCTACATATCTAACAGACTGATGATAGAGCACTTATCTATCCAGAATATTGATTTATGGAACATTATATCAAAAATTATAATCATTCCTATGTTTCCCCTAAACAGCACGTCAGCTACAGTGCAAAAAAAATTCAAGTATTTCATGATCAAGCTTCCTGGATTAACAATTCTGAAGAGCTATAATGAGTGCATAATCCTAAGTTGCAATGGCTTCAGTGTGTAAAACTTAAACATTCTAAAACAAAGTTCAGATGAACGTATCAGTCTAAAGATGGAGTAAAACTGTTTGTGGTACTTCTTTCTTTGAAGTGCAGGATGTTAAAGCATTCAGTATAGTATATTAAAAATTTTCTTTTACAAACTTCATTTAAAAAAAAAGAGGTTTATCAAATATTTGAGAGTAAAATTTGGGACATTCCTGTTGCTTGCTATAGATAAAAATTCAGTTGGCCTCAGAGAATTGAAATTCTCCAAAATGTTTTTCCCTTTGCATTATGACAGCAGTACTTCACATCCAATATTCAGTGCATTACACATGACAGCAAGAGACTGAGTGTGAACAAATGTGGCCTTTTTTGTCTTTTCCTGGGACTACCTTGCTTAAGCAGGGGGTAGTGACGCTGTTTCTTGTGAGGCAGGGCAGCATCAAGAGTGGATGAAGGCTAGCAAGTATGAATATGTACACATGTATACATGCATATGTATGTATATGTGTATATGTGGATATGCGTGTATGGGCATTATGGGTATGGATGGCCATTCTTCGTCTGTTTCCTGGTGCTACGTCGCTCACATGGGTAATGGCGATGAAGTATAATCATATTACATATATATTCTTTCATTCTTTCATACTATTCGCCATTTCCCGCGATAGCGAGGTAGCGTTAAGAACAGAGGACTGGGCCTTTGAGGGAATA
>JAUTXX010520307.1:0-11460 GCA_032273605.1 Panulirus laevicauda | reverse complement strand
TCTTACTCGATTAAGAATGACTGGAGGGAACATTTCTTCCCCCGTTGATCAATTAAGAAAAATCATTATTTACAAATGAGACTATGCTGACTGACTTGTCATGTGCTTTTTCTCTCTGAATGTCTGGGTCTTTACCTCTAAAAGAAGAAAAGCGAAAGGATACAGAATTTTGATCTCATGTTGCACTTTTATTTACCTTGCAGTAACAGCATATTTCTGTTTTCTTAACAGATTAGTAGTTCCTGGGCTTCCTCGCTTTCTTGTGTTGTTTCATCTCACTGAAGCAAACAAACTAGGACCAGAGGGACGCTGCAGCCTCACAAACCTGGCCGCCAAGACTGGAAGTATGGCCGCTGAGAATCGTGTACAGCAAATACATGTCGACAAGATTATCCAACTTTTGGTAAAGCTGATACTGGGAGATGGTGGAGAGCTACGCTGTTGGCTGGAAATGTTGAGGTTCCGAGAAGAGTCGTTCGTAATTAAGGTTTATTGTTGAACTTACCTGCAGGCCCAGCACAGAGGGCCATCATGGGTTTACTGTGGCCCTCACCAGCAGGCCTAGCACAGGTGATCATCATAGGGTTTACTGTGGCCCTCACCAACAGGCCCAGCACAAGTGGCCATCAAGTGGTTTACTGTGGCCCTCACCAGCAGGCCTAGCACAGGTGATCATCATAGGGTTTACTGTGGCCCTAACCAGCAGGCCCAGCACAGGTGACCATCATGGGTTTACTGTGGCCCTCATTAGCAGGCCCAGCAGAGATGACGTCATGGGGTTTACTGCTGCACTTGGTAGGTGTCCCATTTCATAAGTAGTCAAGCGTTCAGCTTCCTATGGTGAATAACGTCAAATGGAAAGTATGATTTTGAAAATAAAAGAAAGAATAGTAAAAATGCTTTTCCATGACTCAGGTGGCTTTTGGTTCATCCTGTCCAGGACATCCAACTGACCTGTATCAAAATCTTATGTTGGCTCAAGTGCTGTCGTCCCTGCATATGTTAAGACATATATTCAGTGATATTATCAATCAGCCAAATACAGCATGATTATTAGCACAAGAGTGAAGAACATTACATCAATGATTATTGAAAAATGTTGCGCATCGTATACTTAAATTGCTCCTCTGGTTGAAGTTCTTCTTCAAAGAGAGAGGGATGTGACAACGATGGAAAAATTACTCACACGATTATTCCTTTGATAATGAAAAACTGAAAGTCCATTTTTCAGTATAATAAGACAAGAATAGATTTGCTGGATTCTCTTTGAAGTGTGATTCATTACAGCTTTACGACTCTCATTTTTCTTCACTTCTGTGACCTCAGGTATTGAAATTAATTCTATGTAATCTTGTGATATAGTAAATCATACTACCTCTAGCTGTCGACATGGCTTCGTTTAGTGTGTTTATCCTTTCATAATCTTTCCCTCACTTCCAATTGTTCATAGTTTGTTCTGTGTGTTTGGTTGTCACACCTTTATCTTGCTGTGTTCGTAAGTGATTGAAATTTGATATATTTTTGGAATATATACCAGTTCACTTTGGCGTTTTTTGGTTGTCAATAATGCTTATCATAACTTTGCGACTTGGGAATATATTTCGTAATGATTGGTAAATACTGATCATGATGTCAGTTTATAGTATCATTACTGCTGCCACAGGTGTCACTATATATAGAAACAGAACGTATCAAGCTTTTTAGTTTTTGGTCCATTCCGGAACGTATACACTTTCTCCCTTGTACAAAGCAGAAATACAGGCAACTTATGGATTACTTTCAATGACAGATACAATGTTAGGAAACTAAGACATCTATTTCTTTACTGTAACTTTTACAACAGATAATTAGGGTAACTGTCGTCCATACCAGTGCGTGTGTGCAGTGTCATCACCGTCACGCGAGACGCCCTAGGAACATCATATGTCATATCCTGACATGCTGCGTGAGGCGGTCATTGTCACCAAGATTGTCAACGTAAACCAGCGCTCTGAGACATGACTCAAACCTCAAGGAACGTCAAGTTGCACGAGCAAAGTGTCCATTATGCTGGTCCCAGGCGACCGCTCCAGTAATTAGGCAGATGAATGTTAAAAATTCCCTCACATTATATCCATAATGGGACATCACTCCATCTTGCTGACATCACAGAGGTACGAATAGTCCTCAAGAATGGTGTGGCCTGCTTCTGAAGCACAATATTTCACATTAGTTCTTTATACTAATGATTATACTCATAAATGGTTCACTCCAACACACACTATCGTCAGTACAGTACCCATAACATATTGACCCCTCATTTTGTCATCATGAAATATTGTTTCCTTACTAGATATAATTGTGCTTGGGAAGTTTTGGTCGTCGTGTCGACAAAATAAATTCTGTTCACAAAATCAAAATCAACTTTGCTCAGTTTTTGAAGCATCTGACATTCTTTATGGAAACCTGATGCTGTTCTGCAACATGAGAATATGACAGACAGAGTGGCATATCACTCACACTTCATATTCTTCTCAGCTTCGTCGACGACTTGGTCCTTACACTATCGGGCCTTCAGAATGTTTTAGCCAAGCTTATACAACGTACATGAAAATTTTAGCGTATGTGAATGTAGCAGTTTCATGCGTTCACTTTCACTGAAGGACATTATGCTATACACACGACTTGAAAAAAATTTTGAGTTATGTATCTGGGATACTGCCCGATTATTGCTCATCAAGTACTTATGTGTAAGACGGCAGATGCATATACCACTACAGCCATCGACTGATCCATGTACCAACTACAACCATCGATATCGTGAGAAACTGATTAAGAACTTGTAGACTGGCGGGACCAATGATGTATGAAACAGTTGGGATCACTAGTGTACTGAAAGGAGGGACCATCAATATATAGATCAAATGTCGCTATGCTAAAGACTAGATGGGCCAAGTTATGAATAATAGAGAGTTACCTTC
Organism: Panulirus laevicauda; assembly: GCA_032273605.1. Classification (NCBI taxonomy): domain Eukaryota; kingdom Metazoa; phylum Arthropoda; class Malacostraca; order Decapoda; family Palinuridae; genus Panulirus; species Panulirus laevicauda. The sequence continues at coordinate 8,500 of JAUTXX010520307.1, read as the reverse complement.
AAGTCCACATTATCATCCGAAAACTGGAAGTTTGGAGTACCGAATGATGTTCAGGGAAATATGTAAAAAATCTATTTAAGGGAAAAGCTGCCTACTGCATGCTCTTTAATCTTACCTTACTGGTATTCAATCCATTTGATTCCTGCCACCATATATATCGCACTCTGATAGTAGCAACATAGATCACTGGTATGATAGGGTTGGTTTCCGTGAATAATGAGAGCTTTCACTCCAGGTCCTCTCACCTGCCACCACTCTCTTCCCCAGCTCCACGTTATGATGGGAGGGAAGCTCATGTTGTTGACATACCTGTGTTGCGCCTTTCCTCACTAAAATGCCGAGGCAACTCGGAGAGAGATGACTTAGTACGTGGTACGTGGGGAGGAGATGATGGGAGCCGAAGGAGATATCAGCAGTGATGTAAAGAGTCTGCAGATATCTTTTACATCTTATCTTTAGTCAAGAATCTTTGCTCTTCATTCAGATAATTATTGACGTAGTGTGATAGAAGAGCACGGAAGAGGAGGAGGAAGTGCAGGTGATGGTGGGGAGACGGGAAGGCATCTGAGGGAGATATGAGAAGCAATAGTAGGGCTGGGAACGGGCAGAAGAGGATGGGACAGGTGTCTCCTCAGGATGTGGCAGGGCAGTCAGTTATGAAGACAGTCTGTAATAAACCAGTTACTAACAGGCATCAAATGTACAAGAAAGTCTGTCAGAAGCAACGTCAATATCGACATGTGCGACATAAGCGTATTATCATGCAGATGGTGAGATATAGGAATGTCGGATGGGTTGCGAGTGGTGGAACGACGAAGTTCAGTTGGGAGCGAAAAAGAAAAAGAGGTCCTAGGTTCGATCCTGTCTGTTGGAGGTTTGTATGTTCTATGAAGGTGCGCGTTCCTATGCACTATGTTCGTATTCATTTACCTCCGCGTTGTACAGTTAGGTTCGGTAAAATGCTATCTGCTGGCTATGTGCGCCTGTTGGGAAATGACCGATGTAGACCCCGTTGCTCACCAACGTGAGACGAAGGGTATTCGAGTACATAGTATTCGAATAGTTGTTTCCTATTAGCCAGGCCCATAGCCTAGCGGTTAGCATTCCCGTCTCTTGCACAGGGGTCCCGTGTTCGATCCTGGCTGTTGGAGGTTTGTATGTTCTATGAAGATGCGCGTTCATATGCACTTTATTCGTATTCATATACCTCTGCGTTGTACAGTTAGGTTCGGTAAGATGTTATCTGCTGGCTATGTGTGCCTGTTGGGAAATAACCAGTGTAGACCCCGTTGCTCACCAATGTGAGACAAAGGGTATTCGAGTACACAGTATTCGAAGTTATTTCCTATTAGCCAGGCCCATAGCCTGTGGCACAGGGGTCCAGGGTTCGATCCTAGCTGTTGGAGGTTTGTATGATTTATGAAGGTGCGTGTTCATATGCACTTTATTCGTATTCATACACCTCCGCGTTGTAGTTAGGTTCGGTAAAATGTTATCTGCTGGCTATGTGTGCCTGTTGGGAAATAACTGGTGTAGACCCCGTTGCTCACCAATGCGAGACGAAGGGTATTCGAGTACATAGTATTAGCCAGGCCCATAGCCTAGCAGTAGCATTCCTGCCTGTGGCACAGGGGTCACGGGTTCGATCCTGGCTGTTGGAGGCTTGTATGTTCTATGAAGGTGCACGTTCCTATGCACTTTGTTTGTATATACATATATATATGTGTATATGAGTGGATAGGCCATTCTTCATCATTTCCTGGTGCTTCCTCGCTGATGTGGGAAACAGTGATTAAGTATGTTAAGTATGATAATGATGAAATTAATAATTTTTCTAGCCCTATAATTTCTTACTTAATTAAGCCTTCTCACACCATATACACTGTCCTTAAACATTTCATTTCCAACACATTTGCCGTCTTCCATAAATTCTTATCTATAGTCCAAGCCTTGCATCCATACAACATGGTTAGTATAAGCTATCTCGCTTGATAACCATGAAAACTATTTAGAGCTGTAGGATGTTTGATCCAGCTGATTCTCAACAATCTTATAATCTGCATTTCCTCAACCAAACATCTAAAGCTAAAAAATTAAGGACAAGGAAATGGCTACATTCATCATCAGCTGTCAAAACATAAACATTCAAAGCTATCATGCAACTGCTCTTCTGCATGCGTATTCTTCATGAATGCACTATGCAGCCCTGGATAAAGATTTTCTATCTGCTAGGCATGAAGGGAACATTTTGAAGTGGTAACAGATTTTGGGTAAACTCACTCATCATAATAGTGATTAATTCAAAATGTCAGTTACTGATTCCCAGTACATTATTGTTATGCCTGTACATTTAACTGTGTGACTTTTTTAGATGGTATGATGACCAAATACTCCTTGAGCAAGGGCTGAAAGCCTGACGTACTTTCAGCTCACTGTTAGGCTTGCAAAAAATGCAGTCTGATGAGTAACAGAAGCTACTGACTGAATTGGGAACAGTATGGCATGAGGTATTATACAAGAATATACTGTGACTATTGAGTTTGGGAGAGGAACTCCTAGAGTAAGCCTGTGTTACACTGTGATAAAAGGATTATGGAATAATGATAAAGGAACATTTCTTTTCTAACAAATATAGAACTTATAGCAACACAAACCGGAAGATATCCTTGTCACTCTCAGCATCAGTGAGCATATCTATGTCATCTTCATCAAGGGAGGAATCTGAGGCAGTGCTTGGTAGTGGTGGATGGTCTTCCTTGATATAAATTTCTGCAATATATATAATCCTAAATTACTCCTGTTGATAAGGACTATATATAAGGTCTTGGACTAATACAGACTTCAAAGAACTGGGGGCACAGATGACAACATGTGTATTACAGCTTTCCAAGTGTTGTTTCATGTTGAAAACCTTATAAATATTCATATCCTACCTTAATTATCAACTTAAATTTATTTCCCAACCTGCATCAGCACTGATGGCTCCATATGATGGTGATGGGCCTGGGGAATTTAGGTCTTCTGGTGATCCAAGGATGGAGTCATCTAAAAGACTACGCTCACGTGGATGCTTTCGCTTTGCTCTGAAATATATTCATTAAAAGTACCTTTAACAGAAAAGGAGAAAAGTCTATTAAATACTATTCTTCTTGGCATTTTGATGGTTACTAACCAGCTGAGGTTAAAAGATATAGCCAAAAGATAAAGAAACATTGTCTAAGTGACCAGTCATTGTTTCCTGACATACTACTCCCTGACTTACCACGCCCAGAATTTTTAAAAGCCCCAGACTATATATATATAGCATTCTCACAATCATCTGCCAAAGTTATGAAGTAACATTTATAGTACATCAGCAGTCAATGGGTTAAAATGCTAATGTAAAAGCACATGTCAATTTCAGACAAAACCATTCTTTTCATGCACTGACATGATAGGGAAAACGTTATCATGACCAGCTAGAATGAAAGGCAAAAAAAGTGTGCAAAATAAAAAAAAAGAGTACCCGGGATTAATTTGAGCTGCTCAGGTGTTTGTCCACCCAACTGCTTGAGTTGGAAACGCTAAGAAAGAAATGGGATAAAGCGATCATGTACTCTACTGAAAGGTTAGGCAGCTATCAGGAGTAACAAAGACTGCCTTCTGTTGGTAGTAATATTTACAAAATCTGGGGGTAGATAAATTCCAGTGTATGAACAAAAGGTTAATTAGTAATTCACACACAACCCATTAGAATTTTCAGCATTACATTTTCAAGCCTGAAGACAAATCTGGCAACATGAATATGGAATGTAAAATTCTCTGATATAAAAAGTAACCATAGATGAAACCATAATCAGCTCTTATGTAAAAATAGCATGTGCATATCAAGACTAAAGTTTACGGTCACATCTTACCTAACATAAGAAATGCATGCTAAGATGAGTGTCACAATGTAAAAGAAAGCACAAAAACCGAGGCCAGCAATGATGGCAGCCAGGTATTCCAGCTTGGTAATCTTCTCTTCAACTGTGATGGTGACAGTCTTCTTCCGAGTATGATATACATGTCGGAATGAGGAAGAACAAACTTCATCAGTTGACAGCATCACCACCACTACGTAAAAGCCGCTGGGATAATCCACTTTCTGGGTGGGAGAGAGTTTCTTGTTACTGAACAGAAGTGAATGGTAATCTTCAATAATTACATTCTTACTTCAAGTAATTAAAAAGAAAAAAATTCCTGAGATACACTTCTGTGCCATACTAATATGTGTAAAAACTGAACTTTAAGCCTTTTCCTGTTCCATGTGAAATCTAACCACTATGAAAATCAAACCAGGATTTCAATGAAAAAGATGTCCTTTGACAAATGACAAATCTGCAAAGCTTGTAAAACTGTTTTCATTTGTTATCCTCTAAGTTCAACTCTTTAAGTTTTACTGGCCAGCAATGTTAATGTGTTCAGTGTAAGAATTACAGAAAAGGGTGGGTGAGCTAAAAGTTTTACCAGAAATGCAAAAAGGACATGAATGGTACTGTCAGAATATCTCTGGTAAGGTTTATGAACACTCGACTTTTCAACTTTGTAACTGCAACTAAGGACTGTATAACTAGAGACAACCTTTGTTTATGCTGAGAAGCACCAAATCATAACATGAGGAAGATCTGGGGTTCAAGCTGAATTGAGGACAGACCACAAATCTGATCGTTTTCAAGCAAATACAGTTATAAAGTGACAAAAAAAGAGAAGAGAAAAATCAATTCTAGAATAAAGGATTACAGAATATGCAAAAATAGTAGGTTTTGAAGAATGAAAAATCTCTGTCTAAGACAGTGTCCCTTGAGCAATTTTCAATATAGTAAAACACACATGGCTCTGGCAAAACATGCCCCCATTGAGGCTATCTTAGGTGGAAGAACAAAGTAAAGGGAAAATACAATTGAAATTAATTGGGGCTCTGCAGGTGTTTGTAGAGCCTGCCCCTTAAAGGAAGAAATGTTACATGAAGAGGAAAAGATAAAAGTATGAAGAGAATTGCACAGCATAAGATATTCCACATTCTAAAACAAAGCTATGAGGAAAAGTTTTTATATATTATTAGGAGACTTTGAGATGCAAAAATGCCAGAAAACCCATCCAACTTTGGAAGGTCTACAACCTTTGAAAGGGGTCCTAGGAGGGCATTCTTAAAAGGTCACTAGTAGTATTATATATGTAGTACATCATAAAACAATGTAGAATTAATATTAAACTTAAGGCATCATAATCTTATGGCCTCAAAATCTTCATGGAAAGCTTAAAGGTTTTCCAGATTGGTTGATACTATCTTTGAGTGAAAGGGCAAATGCTAAGTAAAATGTCATCTGTTGAATATTTTTCTAAACCTTTAATGGTAGTGGTTACAAAGCCATATGTATAAATTCTAGACCAATGATAGTGGTCTAGAAAAACAAGAGGAATTAACCTTGGTGAAAAGTCACTCACATCGTGACCATGTGTAGGCACAGTCTGGTAATGCCCATCAATCACAAACAGGATATGAAAGGGATATGTAATGTATGTAAAAGATTACACAAAGCATTTTTTTGGAAGAAGTGCTGTAAGTTGAATATTTAGAGCAATGGTATTATAATATCTCTATTCAAGCAATAACAAGTATACAATGTACTAACCCTAACTGTGATGCCAGCTTGGTAAGTCATTGTCTGGTAGGCGTTGCCATACTGAACATTTTCCTCGCTGTCAAATACTGGACACTATGGAAAACAAGCTTCATGAAAATAAGTTTAGATAAATGATATGGATAACAGACACATATAATCACAAGGAAACGTTTCATTTGTACCACAATGTTAGGATTTACAAGCAGGTCCATTTTATAAGAGCTATAAAAGAATACAGCCTCTGTATATTTAAGCAAGACTATGCATTTCATTTAAAAACTGCTTTAAAACTCAGCCATCATTATTGACTAAAATAAGGGGATATTGTGGTGAGTCCTCAAATACTGTAGATGGCTTACAGTAATATTCTGAATGGCCACCATGGCACAGAAGTCATCTTCGGCATTAACCTTCACCAATACCATGTCTACTTTTTCTGGGAACTTGAACTCATAAAAAACTGGTTGAGATGGCGTGACTTCAAAAACCCTGGGGTTATGGAGCCTGAAATTACACACAGTAGAGTAAAGTGTTATTTCCCCATTTCCAAAGTAAACTTATAACTTACAACTCTTATGCTATGCTATACTGGACAAAAATTTTGCACTGGACACCTAAAGCCATATAATTTTTCAAACTTTACACAAATATTATTGAACATGATACCCAAATATTATTGAACATGATATAGAGTAACTATAAGCAACTGCTCTTTAATGTGAACCTTTGCAAACATATTTTACAAACCTTGGCAGGAGAGGCAAGTAGGTTTAAAGTGAAAAAATGAAAGCCTACTATTGCATATTCAAACAGAACTATTCAGCAGACTCACTCAATCAAAAACTGTCTCTCAAAATCAGCAGTAACTGTAAAGTTCAAATCTGTTGGTGATGATGTTGAAACATCAACAAATAGCCGCTGGGTAGTATCCAGATTGCCTTGAGAGGACAATTTGTAGTTCTTCACAGGACACAGTGTATGAGAAGCAGTGTAGTATTCCTCTCTGTGAAGATAAACATGCAATGGTCTATAATCAGTGCTTACACTATGGAACACACTATTTACAAATCTGCAACTGAAAGGTAAAATCGACTCAAATAATTTCATTTCTAAAGTTAAGTCTTCAACTAATATCTGTGACAGTCTGTGTCTGATAGTGTTAGAAATTCTATTTGCATGATGATGCTTTTACTAAACTTGACACAGTATTTGACGTTGCTGAATAGCTACAATACAGAGCATGTTTTTTTTTTAGCAACACCCTTGCTAACCACTATTCCTCCAACAATAAACATTCCTTTATAGCTGCTAAGTTAAGAATGTAATCTCCTAAGAGAGTAAATGAATGGCAGTAATGCCAACAACTTGAACCCTCAGTCCATGTCTCTGTTTCTATGCAACTTTCAAAGGTGGTCAACCTCACCTAAAGTAGGACGCATATGTCCAAATGCATCTAAGACAAGCGTTTTGGCCAAATTTCCTTGATGGGCCACCAATCCAGACCCTTGCAAAACCCTTGTATAATAACTTTTCATACATTTTCTTCTTTTACCATAAATAGCTAGTTCACCCATAATGCAATACTTACAGCATTAAAACTTTACAGAATTGTTGCACACCCCTGCCAAATAAAAATTTCCATGCAAATTCTTTAATTGGGGATGAGATGTCACTTTCCAATTCTTCTATGGTTATTTCATCAAACCCATTAGTTGGCTATCTCATGAAGCTTGTTTCCATAACAGCAACCTCAATATATTGGTTGTTTTTAATATATTATCTATTCATGATTAATGCTATGTATGTTACTTATCCTGACAATATGATTCCCAAATATCTCACCTGTATCTCTTCTTTGATAGTATGATTAATTTCTTTCCAACATCATTAATTTTTTCTATATTTCAGCACTAGCAATTTTTTTTGCACCTTTTTCTGTCACTCAGTCTAGTCTATCTTGACCCTTCACTCTTAGCATTTGTAAGTTCTGATGTGATAAAGAAGCTCTTTTCCATTTGTTTGTAACTAAAATAAAGAAATACATCTATACACTAAATCACCAATGCTGTCAACAATTCTATTAATTTTACTGTTACCAAAGTCAAACACACCAAATACGACATTGATTTTAAAGATATACTTACACAATCAGAGTATTTGGTGGAGGTTCAAGAGGCAGCTGCCATGAAAGTACCCCTCGTTGTTGCCGAACTACCACCAACAGAGGATAAATGTATCCACTCATTGGGCTGCTCACAGTGACACGCACAGCACTAGTCTGCAAAATACATAAGTTCCCTTGAGTGACCAGTTATTAAAGAAAAATCACTGCCAAATGCTAGTTATTAAGTACTAATGAAAATCTGATCAGAAATTTCAGTAATGAGAGACTGGTCAACTATCTAACTTTTGGATTTGGTTATGGTGGTGAATATTAGATAAGTAAAGACATAAATTTCATTTGAGTTGCAGTTATATCTTCATGCATGGAGAACATTGATGAATTCAACATAACCCTATATGAAAACTTGCTATATACCTTACATACCATTTACCCACCACATCACTGGAAAAAGAATCTTTCAGTATCCAAGACAAACAATATGTCTGTGCTCCCCTTTAAATTATGCCTCTCATGCCTGATCACATATATTACCAGTACTACGTGTCTGGGTATCAAGAGTAATAGTGACGCCTGTGTAGTGAGCCAGCACTCCAGTGGTTGTCAAGTTGCGCTCCTCTGACCCAGGTAGATTTCTTTTCTTTCTGCCTCACCCACATGCAGACTACTGGCATTCTGTTCAAAAGCAGACAATCTCCTGACAACACTGAACTCACACCGCTCATTCTTTGGA
>JAUTXX010520306.1:0-21140 GCA_032273605.1 Panulirus laevicauda | reverse complement strand
TGCGAGGTAGCGCTAGGAAAGACAAACAAGGCCCCATTTGTTCACACTCAGTCTCCAGCTGTCACGTAATAATGCACTCACACACATTTACTTTAAAACACATAATCAGAGGTGTTCATAATTCAAAGTCAATGTTGTTGGAGATATACATTTAAAGTTCCTAAAGAATCGGATACATCAACATGTAGAATAAATATAGTTAGAGGCATCCAAACATATGGAAACAGTAGCATCCACACACCTGGTTATGCTGGGTCACATATGTAGGAATAAAGATATGGTACATACATACAGGGTTAAGATACCAGGCAACGCAAGTGTAAAACTCTCTCCCTGTAACACACAAATAGTAATCACATACTGAAGACTTGAGGGTAAAGTTACAGTTTAGGGGTACTACAGAAATAACATGGATTTAGAAACAATTCATATTAGGTAACTCCCTATACTCAAAAGGAGCGATTTAGACTGGGCAAACATGTTTTTGCACATTACTCTTTTTAAGTGATGATAATAGATAATGGGGGCTATTACGATCTGGGAAAATACGGGATAAAAAGTTGGAGTAACACTCCTAAAAATCAAGAAAACCTATGAAAATTTACCTAACTTCTACTAGCAACCTAAATTCACAATATTTTTGAGGTTAAACTGAAAATATGTGAATGTTGTTATGTCATTTGTATTCCATCGCTGGGAAGCTTAGTCACTAAGGGTATTTAGTGTTTGTTGAGTGTGTTTATATCAACAAATGAGTGCAAACAATGTGTCACAAAGATGATGACAATCTCTTTGGTATATTTCTGGTATGGTACTAAATATCAAGGCAAGTCTTCGCTCCTATATACAAGTTAGGTGAGGTATCCATAAGTTTTCTTTATCTATATTAGTGTTTCTCTTACTTTTACCTTACATTGTATCAAATCATCAAAGCCCTTAAATCACTCTCATATATGAAAAAATAATGTAACAAATCATGCTCCCCTAGTCTAAATCACTCTTACCAAGTGGATTAGGAAGGAAGGGACAGTAAGTTGAAGCATGTAGAGTGAACACAGAGGTTAAAGAAAAATCAATTGTAAATAGAAGATAGAGGGCAAGTTGTAGGATAGAACCCACAGGAACACAATGTATGCTCCACTAACAACTACGACAATGTGTTGACTGGAAGGGAAAATATGTATCTGAAAACAAAGAGAAGCAGAAGAGCCAGAGAAAGGAGGTTTAAAATGCAAAAACTTATGTACATACTTTCAAAAGCCTATGAGATGTCAAGGACCACTACAAAAGATTCACCATAGGTCATGAAAAACATAGGAAAAGAGAACACCTTACCATACTCCTGAGTGCAACACAGCCTCAAAACTGCAGTAATTCCAAAAAAAAAAGAGACAGGCTGCATAACGAACCAATATATACCCCAACTTATGTCATGTGCTCATTTATCAACCAGCTTCAAATAGAAGGATTAACATCTGGCTGGCTGCTATGTCAAAGCTTAATCATGGATCTGTGAGATTCATAGATCACAAACTTGCAGCTGCACAATGGTGGCTCTATAACTGAATATCTACAACCCTAGGTGACAAGAACCACTAATCTTTTTGTGTAAAAATATGATCACTTAGTATGGCAAGGCAGAGGGCCACCACTATGTTTCCATACATCCTCTATGCACTAAGATGGGGCTGGCACTAATGTTTCCATACATCCTCTATGCACTAAAATGGGGCTGGCACTAATGTTTCCACACACCCTCTATAGATCAAAATGGATACTAATGTTCCCACACACCCTCTTTACACCATAACCAATTACTCATAAAAAGTTGAAGGATGTGGACTTACTGCTTTTCAGTATTGAGTAAGAGGATCTGCTTGTTCTGCTGGTGAAGTTTACTTGCTAGCTTAGTGTTGGTGGCCTTCTGCTCATGCAACCACTGTTTCACTGCTGCAACCACCACCTGTACAAACATTACACACACAACTCTATGAACACAAACCTTATAATACCTACTGAATAGGAATGAACAAGGTATTTCAAAATAAATATGACAAAAATCACAAAAAATCAGTATTGAACTACTCTCATTTTAAAATGAACTCTCTCAACATAACACTGTAAAGCCTTCTACGTCATCCTACATTTGTAAATGAAACCATTCTAGAACACAGTCCATAATATTTATATAGACAAGTGTGATGTGACTGGGCAGTCAATATTATCTGTTCATGTTTATATATCTATTAATCATACACATATATGCATATAAATGCTTGGATAGCACCTGCCCAACAATGAATCAAAATGACAGAAAGGTAGTATCACCATGCCTAGTAAGCTGATGAGGTACAATGATCTGGTTATATTTCTAACATCATGTCAAGGTCATCTGTTCATTTGTTTGCACAGTAACTTGGGAAGGGATAAAGCTAAGAAGATGCCTTATCTTGAGTTTGGACCAGACAGCCCATTGACCACCCTGCTGTTCGAACTGACTGGACAGAGGTGAAGATGCAGAGGTAACCAATGAGTGCAGAACATCTTACTCACTCAGTAACACCAAAAGTACAGTGATATTCACACACAATGTCCCAGAGGTATTACTTACGACACCTACCCCAAAAGAGGAGGCAGATTAAGAAAACTGTCACCCTCGTTTGTCACCATCCACAAGCAGTTTCTCTCGCCACACAAGAGGCAAAGAATGCTGCAGTGGCTCTCACCATTAACTGGACCACATAAAGTCCCCCCCTCTCTCGAAGAAAAAATTGTGTGGATATATGCCTGACAGAACGGTACAGTCTTAGATGACATGAATTGCTGCCTCAGTTACTCCTGTGGTAAAGAGTGGAGGGATTCAACTTTTGCTTTATTAAAGAAGCACTTTAAAATATGAGAGTGGTGAATGAGTCGAATAAATCAAAAAGAAAATGGTAAAGGTAGACAGCAAACAAATTTTAAAAAGTGTACAATAGAAGAGAATGTTCAAGATATGGGGCCCCACAAGTGTAAAACTCTTTCTCCATGCAGTAAAAATAGCTGATACACACACGATACACATGACAGCTAGAGAATGTGTGAATAAATGTGGCCTTTTTGTCTTTTCCTGGCACTTCCTCACTGGAGAGGGGGGGATGCTGTTTCTCGTGTGGCGGGGTGGCGACCGGAATGGATGATGGCAGCAAGTATGAATATGTACATGTGTGTATATGTATATGTCTGTGTATATATATATGTATGTATACGTTGAAATGTATATGTATGTAACTGTGAGTATGTGGGCGTTTATGTATATACATGTGTATGTGGGTAGGTCAGGCCATTCCTTGTCTGTTTCCTAGCACTACCTCACTAACGTGAGAGACGGCGATTAAGTATAATAAAGTAATATAATATATAAAGACTTACACATATATAAACATGTACATATACTTATTTGCCTTCCTCCATTTCTGGTGCCACCCAACCCCACACAAAACAGTACTGCCATTCCCAGTGTCAGCGAGATAGCACCAGGAAAACCATACATATCCACGAGCAAAATGAAACACAGTAAGTTCCCAAGTGCACTTTCGTGTAATGATCATGTCGTCAGGGGAGATACAAAAATGAGAAAGAAGACACAGAAAAGTCAGTTGATATAAAAGGAAGAGACGCAGCACAGGTGCCATTGATAAATGCTTGTTTACCAATGGCGTCTTAGCTATGTCTCTTCCTTGTATATCAACTGACTGTTCTATGTCTTCTATCTCATTAATGTATCTCCCCTGATGATGTGATTACATGAAAATGCACTTGCGAACATATTGTTTCATTTTTCTCATGGTTATATGCATTTACTAGACCACATGCACCACTAAGACCTCTGACATATGATAATTTTGAAAAACAAAGCTAAATCTTATTTAATGTTACAAATTCATCAAACATCCTTTGTAGAAGTATACTTTGCCTCCACACTGCAGTTAGCTTTAGATATTATGTGATTTTCTTCTGCAAAGCAAATGAAGTGTTTAGAAAATACAACAGCAGCTACAGTGCATGACTATGAACATCACCAAGTATAATCCATATAAGATTAAATTAAATACCATGATACTACTAAGCATTATATATACGACATCAGAGGATTATGAAGGGTTCAGGTTAAAACACGTAAAGCCTTGTCAATGAAAAAAATCAACAGCACCAACTAAAACCTCACCTAGTAACGGTACCAGAAATTTACCATCAAATATGTCTGCTGCTAAATATTACATGGCCAGGTGCTGTGTCATCTTAGATTTTTTTCAGATAATATAAAAAAAGCAATAATGCTAAGCATAACAGAAAATGTTGGGATAATTAATGTAAAAGTAGGTAATACACTTGGAAATCATCGACAGATCCTGTAAAAACCTCAGCTAAAAAATATAACAATATCAATAAACCAATTACATTCGTCTCTTGTTAGGAATCATATGGCTGTTTGCTGTGTCATCTGTTTGTTGAGATCCGTTGCCATTTTGGGGGTGTACATTTCAGCTAGAATATTATGAATCTTGGCTATAAAGGAGATTAGGTAAGGTTTTTATATGGTTCTGTTGTTCTTTAAAAAAGTATTCTATACTTAATATCAAATAAACTCATACTTCCCTAATATTTTACTAGCCTTATTCAATACTGCCCTATATGAAAGATAAAAGAAATGTCATTTAAAGATATTCCTGTAAACAGAATGAACTGCATAAACAAAAACATAAGTATCCATTTCCCAAAGCTAGTGTCAATGCTGAGTTGAAATAGACTTTTATCTAAAAGATAAAATTACCTCATTGGGAATGTTGAAGCACAAGACAACTTGGAGACGTGTGTACTGCCAGCCAATTACAAGGCCGTGACTAACCCAGCTGACTGGACACTTACACAACAACACTGCCCACTTACCTGCTAAACACGTTAATATTCACTGCTGTCCGATCCCTTCTTATTTCTATTCCTACTGACATGCAACACAAGGATAACGTAGTATCCAAGTCACAGATCTGATCAAATGGCTACTGGGGCCGCACAACACACATTTATTACATAATGTAAAGTTAATAAGTGCACCCGAGCTCAACCACATTTCTTCGTATCAGCTGATTTCCTCTCCCACGCAAATTTCTTATAAATAACGGTTTAAACTACATCAATAACCATAAAAGTAGACAAACAGGGGTTAAAACAGTAGTATGCCAACATATGCGAATGGAAAACAGTAAATTATATCAGTGTTTCATGCCTTTACATAACAAAAACGGCGTAGCAACTTTCCTTCCTGACAGCAACTTCAGACTGAGGCTAAATGACTAACGTTCTCTTAGATAATATTCTTATCTAGAATTATTCCCAAAATCTTATAACTGATGTCAAAACAAGCAGAAATTTATACATAGGTATAAAATTTATTATACTACTGACCATTAGCTCTATAGTTTTTATTTGTAATGACTTTGATTATTATTGTCATAAAATCTAAAAGAAGAGAAAATGCGATATAAGGGAAAATATTATAACATATATGTACTTCTCATAGTTAGTCTTATGATATCAATACATACAAATAAAACGAAATAAAGAAGAACTTATCTAATTATTTTGTAATACTTTTGAAGGCTTCAAAATATAGCCCAACATTTTAGTGAATCGCAGATATCAGCTGAGCATTGTAAACAAATTAGTGGGTTAGGTTCACTTTCTGTATAAATGGTCTCTACATTCGTTCCTTTTTGTGTAAATTTTACAAATGAGCGAAAAGAGAAACTCTCAGTAAAACGGAAAGAAAATAGAAGTGCACTTCTCACCCATAAACTTAGCAATGTGAATTTGATATAGTTTTCTATCATGTAATACAATTTTGAAATGGAACATATTAACTATTAAATCGTTTAGTTATTAAAACTATTCCATTAGTGTTGATCGTTTTCAGGAATGTTATGTTAAGTTTTCTCCTTGGTATTGTGTTTATCTTGAAGAAAAAATGAAAAAAGATCTAATCCAAAAATCTTGAACGTAGTTTTCATTAAAACAAATGCCATATGTATAGCAGAAATCTACTTTCTTTCGATTTCCTTTAGTCAATTCCTCTGCGTCTTTAAAGTTTACATTTGCTGAGGAAATTTTATGTAACATCCATAGAGATTTAGGTATGTCATTTCAGAAGACCAGTCGTCTCTAGGCCTCTTGTATTCCACTTTTTTTTCAGTACAGCACCTGCAGAAATTCAGTTAAAGCATATTTCAGGAGCATTTATTCTCCCAGAAGTATTTCATGTATGTAATTGGATTACCTTAAGTTACATTCTTTTGTAGACTATGAGTGAAATAAGATTAAAGAAGAAAATTTACTCAGAACAGATGTACTGATAATTAATTCTATTTACATGTGTCAGTTTTATAGCTTTGTTTGTAACACTATGATTGCAAAAGAAAGTCTTAAAAATCTCAACCTAATATTTCTTCATGTGCTTATCATCCTTAATAAGCAGAGATTAACAAAGAGGATGTATGTGTCAGAAAGGGGTGGAGGGGGGGGAGCTATGAGGAGGGTTGACCAAGGAGAAATGTAACTTGCTATGTTGAGTGCTGATCTCCAAATTGTTACATAGGACAAATATCAAATACTGTAAGTTTTCAAATAATTCCCTTATTTTTCCCCTTTATTAAAGCAACAGCAGTGTGGTGAAATATTCAAAGAAATGCTGAAAGCAAGTGCAACAACACGAAAAACTCAATAAAAATGATGTTTAAGAAGACAAGGAGGGAAGAACAGCTTTAATGATTTTAAGTTGATAAAGTGCCATAAACAAAACCAATATGTCTCAGCCTCAGACTCTGGGGCTAGATGTAGAAATTCTGCGTCGCCTGAGCTGTAATCGCCTAGTGCGAGTTCTAGAGGATGCTCCTGGTGCCAAAGATTTGATTATTGATGGAGATCTCATGAAAATGCTTGATCGTATTGCAGGAGCAACACTTCTCAGGTTAGTCTGAATTTTCCCTCTATGATATGTG
This sequence comes from Panulirus laevicauda, assembly GCA_032273605.1. Taxonomy (NCBI): domain Eukaryota; kingdom Metazoa; phylum Arthropoda; class Malacostraca; order Decapoda; family Palinuridae; genus Panulirus; species Panulirus laevicauda. The sequence continues at coordinate 14,106 of JAUTXX010520306.1, read as the reverse complement.
ACAAAACTATAACATGAGAGAAGTGATTTTATAGAATTTTTGTCTACAGTAATACCAATACAGAGTAAACTTTTACCATATGTGTTAAATAGACATGTTTATAATGAAACTGTGTTTTGGTTGCTACTTTTTAGAGGAAGCTATTTTCAGCCTTTACTAAAGTAAAAGCTTTGCTTAATTGTCATGTAGATCTGATGTATTGTAGAAATTGACTTGATAAGTTGGTATTGTATATACTGTACCAAAATTGACATACTAAATAGTAACTTTTATTAAAAGATGTAGCAACTTTGCATGGAATGCATGCAATTATATATCATGTGGTGCTTGTTAGTTCATATCTATTACTATGTCTTTTGTTAAATGGTTTTTGTTTCTAGGATTTTTAGTCAATCTGTAAAAATCAAATCCTAAGGATACCTTTTTGTCACATAGAGTTACAAGGTAATTAAATCATCATTAGTGTCATATATATTTATGATAGAATTGTTCACCTTATTCTATGAGGACATAAGTGTTAATATAATTGAAAGAGCAGGGAGAAAGGATTGAGTGAGTAGGAGATAGATTGATAAAGTTAAGGAAGCTTTGGGATATTGGGTCCTGAACATTTAAGAACAGGAAAGGCATCTACTAGATAGAATGAACAGGATTGATGTATATGGAGTGCAATGAGCTGAATTATAGCAAATGAAGCAGTGAAGATAAACCATGGAGTGGTATGTAGGGCTTTTATTATATGCCCAGGAGAAATATCCACAGGTGTTTAACATGGAAGCAAATTACCGTATATCATCCCCATAACCCTATTTTGTAATCACGCCCGCAACTCCTGCCAGATGTGGTGACATAATGGGAGGGGGAGGGTGGAAGGTTGATAGAGGCTTCCTCTCATGGGGGGATCTTGGATAAAGTTAATTCGGTCGTTTCTTCAGGTAGCGAATATTGGAGTAGATTAAAATCGCTGAGGATTGGAGTACGTACAAAGGTCGTAATAATGGTTAATGGACGACCTCATCATAGCTTTAACTTGGTGGTGGTGCCAACGAAATATAGAGACTTTTAAGTGGGCAATGGTTAACCCCGTCAGTCATTGCGTAATGGACGTGATGCCATATTGTAGTAGACATTACCTAACTGTAAATGGATTAGACGTCGCCTTCGGTTTTATGTGGTTGCGGATTTGATATAGTTATTCATTACATCATTGGTATGAATATAATGAATTATGTCGCTGGAAAAATTCTAATGAAGACGTATAGATAAGTTGTGTGGATGCGTTGTATCTTAATAATCTGAGGGACGACTTTGGAGCTGTTTGGATGATGTGGTCGTCTTTGTCGTATTTTAATATTGTCCTTTTTTCCTGGCAAGATACTTATAATGGACCGAGTTGAAAGTTTCATGCTTTGTGTTGGTACAGTTGAGCCTGCAGGTATTCCTGTTTATAGCAAAAGTATGACTTTAAATTTGCAGAATATATTTGCTAAACATCTGAAGTTAGTGGCGAAGAAATTATAGTCCTATTTGCAAGTATCTTGAAGGTGGAAAGGTTACATGAAGAGTGAAATACAAGCGATGGAAAAGAATTCCAGTCTTCCGTCAAAGGAAGGTAGATATCATAATAGTCACTCCTCGTATGGTTGGTCTCTACACAGAAACTGTGGGAAGCAGCGGCAGAACACGTGTAGCGGTACAGATGATAGGGTCCGGTGTACAGGCAGACAAACTCACGAGAGCACACAGGTCATTGTGACAACTACATTTATATGTAGTTGTTTGTCTGCCTTTGGATCCTCTCTAACAGATCTGTTGGAGAGGATCCAAAGGCAGGCAAAAACTATTGTACCAGCAAGTAAGAGCGCTGAGCTACAGGGGAAGGTTGGCAACCGTAGATTTGGCCAGGTGAAAGATTAGAGTACATGATAATTTTCAGGTTCCTCAGTGTGGATGTGATTTTCCTCTCGCGTTACTGCGCACCAGGAGACTTATCATGTACGTCGCAAGAGACGTCAATGTTATCTTTCTAGTTCACATGATAGGAATATTTGTGCTTGAAATGTGCCGCATGATCAGGTGCAGGACTGTGCCTTTTTTATTGTAGACACAGACACCATTATTGTAGATTGTTAGGGTCTGTGTACTTCAGGAAACTTCTTTATTAGATAAGTTCTCCATAAAAGCAGAAAATACCTTTTCTGGGCAAATAGAATTAGTGTTTTCTAAAGGGTGCATTCAGCTGTAAAGTGAGCAACCCGCATACTATGTAATACACTTAGGCCAATATGCACCTGACATTACTGTTGGACTGGATTTTTTTTGTCTCATGAAATGGGATACCATGTTAGGCATGAATTTTGGAAAATTTTTATATTCTTAAACCTACTGTGAATTAACCAAACCATCTATCATAATTTAACACAATCTAGCCATTGAATTTTGGAAAATTTTTATATTTTTAAACCTACCTTGAATTAACATAACCATCTATCCTCATTTAACCTAATTTAACTTCACTACACCACATGTAAAAGCCTCACCAGCTACGTTTATGGATGAAAATTCTGATTGCGCTTCAAATGTTATACCTTGATATGGTCCTGCATATTTTTTGGTACCTACTTTTATACTTGCTTCCTTGTATGCATAAATCAAGTCTCTGTATATAGATACAGTATGTTTTTGGCACTGAATCATGTATTGATATTCTGCATTGATATGTCCTGGCTAATAAATATGAATGTTCATATATATGTTCATTTATATTTATATCCCTCCACAAATCACGACTTACTACCAAAAGACTTTTACTCGCTTATTATAATTATAGTATACTTATATCCATTTTCTACTTCTGACAAATGGCTGTATCGGTAAATATTCTTCTTACTGTAGTTATCGTTACTGGTATGTTCATATATAGGGCCAGATCTTTGAATGTGTTGAGAGGGTAAGGGCCTCGACTGCCAAGGGGGATCACCTAGCCCCAACCATTATTTGGCAGTTTTTAGTATGCAGGAAATGCTATCCTAGACACCTTAAATTTTCAAATTTCTCCTGGGACATGCTCCAGGCCCCCTTAGAGTTCATGATTTAGCAGGGAGTTTGATGGATGAAGTTTGATTGATGAATGGGCCACAGAAAGGCTAGGGACAGCCATGCATATATACATTAGAAATCTCTAATATCATCAGCTAAACCTGTATTTACAGACTACGCAGAACAAGAGCTGCATTCTTATCTCAGTGAGATATTTTTCCAGTGACCTATACCTGTGAAGGAAGAATCTATGCTATCGAGATATTTTTTATAACTGGCTGATAGTGTATTGGCTTTCAATGGTGTTATTTATTGGGTTTTGTAAGCACTTGGGAAATTGAATAGTTGGAAATTGTTTGGTTTAATGAAGATATATCGAATTTAATAATTTTTCATCAAACATTGGTCTTGTCTTGAATGCTGAGGAATGAATAGACAAAGAAATGTACAAATAGTCTTAGATGAATAGACATGAGAATGAAAGAAAAGCCATTATGGTTGCTCTTCTGTGTATTCTGTAGGAGCCATGGGGTTGAGAAAATGTACCGCTTGGAGCGCCTGCCACCCCCTGTACAGAGTGCTCAGCGAGTGTATGTTGTGAGGCCAGCACTCATCACCCTTAAGTATGTGGCCGACCATGTGCACAGTGACAAGCTATCCCATCCAGACATCCAGTAGGTTCTTGAGACCTGGGGTGTAAAATATGTACTGTGGTGAATTTCTTACTATCATCAGAATGGTATCATTCTCCTCTGTTTTATTGTAACCTCATATGTTGTATATGTTAAACATACACTACTGAGTATACTGTAGGAGAGACTATAATCAGTTTGTGATAATAGTTTGATGAAGTAAAGAGTTTGATAAGTAATCATTCAAATGATGGATGATTATGCTCTATGCTACTTAAGGTGTAATTTCATTTTTTACAGTTAATTAGTAGTTTTTAAATCACTTTGTGCAGTGGACTAGCACAAAGCCACCTAATCCATAGGATTTTGAATTAGTACAGTAATCATCAGTTATAGATTTACTTAAAATAAAGTTAGCCTTATGTTATGTATTTTTCATATAAGTCAGCCATGTGTTACTTGTTCATTTGAGGTATTTCAACCAGCTTTCACATAGTGGTTGTTCCTCGCCTTGTGTCTTGGGTGACGAGTCTGTTGGAAGAAGAGGGTCTTTATGGAGTCGTCATACTCCATGAATTTACGCCAGACTTTATCCCTCTTGATGATGACTTACTTTCCTTGGAGATGACCCATTTCTTCAGGTAGGTCCAAAAAATTATGGTTCATATCCTCTTAACCTTGTATCGGTTGTCTTAATAGAGGAAATATTTGATGTGAAAAATCTAGCTCTGCTTGGTTGTATTAACCTTTTACTTCACACTGGATGAGAAACTAGAATTTGTGTTCAGCACAGTATCTCATTTCCGTGTTAATAATGTTGCTCAAAACTTTCATAAACATATGGAAAAACTTCACAGGATAAGTCTTGATTTCTCTAACATGCAATTAGGTCCCATGGGCAGCATGGGTATCCAGAATTCAGAAAATTCTGAAATCCATCAGCAGCTCAACCCCAGTGGTTGCCGGATTTGAGAAATTCATCTGTATAAATGTTCATGATGCAGAGGCATATTTAACATGAATGCAGTTGGTGCAGTGCAACAGGCCTCTTTTACTGCAGGCCTACAAAGTAATGTGAAAAAAGATACATTGATTTCTGTGTATGGCATATCTATTGATTTCTTTTAACCTTAAGATTCATTCATCAGTCATATGACTAAGAAGATGGTTAAGGAATTCATTTTTTCATAAATCACATGTTATGAGTAATTTTAGCTCTGTATTTTTTCTGCTGTTACATTTTATGGCATTTATATACATTATAAAGAACCTAACTATTAGATAATTGGAAAAATTTCTTTTGCTCTTTAATTATCTTAATTTTTGTAATTCTTAATATTATAATTCAGTTTTTTATATGGGCCTTTCTTGTTCTATAACTGACCAGTACAAACAGGCCTCCCTGTGAAAATTCCACCAATTAGTTTTAAGTGTTCACCATTCCTCTGTCATGGTACTATTACTTAGGGTAGAATATAAGAAAATCGTTGAACTGGTAGATGTTCCGTAATCATTAAACCTCCCATGAATTCTATAGCATACCGTTATTTTGTTAGTATGTAAAGCAAAGCCTATTTTTATAAGAAATTCCTTTTGTAAATTGTGGGTCTGTAGAGTATTTTTTACAAATTCATTTTGGGTATGTTTTATTCTAATCTATGTTGTATTTTCAGAGATGCTTTCCTGGAGGGTGACTTTTCTGGGTGTGTGAGTGTTGCTCGAGCAATCAACACTTTACAGGGTTTGTATGGTCGTATTCCTAATGTGCTTGCTCATGGTAGAGCTTCTAAGGCAGTTATCAATGCTCTTGAGATTCTCACTGAACAAAACTCACCAAAGAAAATGCATCAGGTTAGTTACATTTTTTGCTTTCTGAGAAAACTTTGGAAATGGATGGCATGATTCTCAAATAATTCCAAGGAATGATAAGTGTATGAGCAAATGTGAATGGTTTGTAGTGGCAAATATGATTTAAAGGAAACTGAAAATAGATGTGTTTAATGTGTATAATTCAAGTAGTGGTGTGTATGGAGTAGAGTCCTAAGAGTATTAGGACCATTGTCAGTCATAGTATATGTGAATGGTCTGTTCCTTAAGATAAGATGTCTCAAAAGTCCTGATTTGCTAGCAAAATTTGCTGTTTGCTAATGTTCAGATCGCATATCATGAACTGTCTTACACAAAACTGTTTGTTGAGCTATAGAAAAATGTTGAATTTTACCTGTGAATCTATATATATATAGACATATGGATCATAAATAGTGAATTTTGTTTAAACTGATTTACCCATCAGTTTTCATTCTTCTGGGTACATATTGGGCTGAATGGTTGTGATTAATGGCTCATTTTTACTGGACTGACTGAAAGTCGTAATTATCTTTTCAGCAAATTTGCTATAAAAAAAAATCTTGCAACAGTTTTATCATGTGTCAGGATATATGAAAATCAGATAAGTATGATTGCATAAATTCAGCTGCAGGATTAGATTCACCTATTCCTTATGGCAGGTTTTTGTTTCAGACTCCAGAAATTGGTCATCTTTTTATATTTGACCGTGATGCTGACTATGTAACTCCACTTCTCACCCAACTAACGTATGAAGGGGCATTAGATGAGCACTTTGGCATTCAGGCTGGAGTGGTGGATTTCCCAGCAGAGGTCATGGGTGAGGATACTTCCCGCAAGATTCCACTAAACAGTAAGGATACCATATATGATAACATTCGTAACCGACATTTTGCAGGTGTATCGAGTTACCTAATCACGAGGGCACGTGAGGTTAAAGCTAAGAGGGATCAGGCTCAGACCATGACACCAGGGCAAATGAGAGATTTTGTGGCAAATGAACTGCGTACACTACAGGCTCTTCAGACAACACTTGGGGTGCATTTGAAAGCTTGTGAGAGCATTACAAAATCTATGCGCCTCGATTTTGAAACCCAACTTGAAACGGAGTATGGACTTGTGACTGGAGCAAGGAATCAAACAAAGGCTAAGGTATTTTTGAAAGACTGCTTGGCACGCATGTTGTCTCTTACTTCAAATCTCCGTCTTCTGTGTCTCTATTCTCTCACACAGAATGGCTTGTCCCGTCGAGAATATGAAAAAATTACATCTGAAGTTTTGACAGCCCATGGCCATAAACACTTGGTCACTCTTCATAACCTTCGCCAACTTGGAATTCTTGCAGTATCTGATCCAGCCATTGTCACTGCTGGAGGAAGTGGGGGCAATGCTCCCCTCCAAGACCGTTTAGCACAAGTAACCTCTTTGCTGCCCAAAAAGGGCTCTGGTTGGCGTGCAGCAGCACGACGCCTTCATCTCATTCCTGATGATGATGTACAAATTGACATTCATAATCCAACTCACATGAGCTATGTGTTTAATGGTGCATACACTCCAGCTATCCCAAAAGTGGTTGGTGATGCCCTTAGTGGACAAGGTGGCCAATCTCTCTCAGATAACTTAAAAGTTCTTCCTGGATCTACTGTAATCTGTACACCACCCCCAGGTTCCCCTAGTGGCCCTCGAGTAGCATTGGTAGTGGTGCTAGGTGGACTTACATTTACAGAGGTTGCAGCATTCAGATTGCTAGCTCTTACATCCAGCACTCGAATTATTTTAGCCACAACTAATACTACCACTGGTAAACAACTCATTTCATCTGTTGTTCAGGAATAGATGTCAAGTTGTTATTAATGTTAACTTCTGCCTGTAAAAATGTCCACTGTCCAAAGTATGGTGTAAGGGTATAACTATCTCCTGCTGAATGATAGTCTTAAAGTATCTGCAAATGGTTTTGAAAGACCAAAAAATTCTATTCTAGATTTGCAAAGCAGTATTTTGAATATAGCTTCACTTCAGATTTATGACATGCACAAGAAGTTGCAAGAGCATGGTGGTTCTAGTTTTTTATTTTATTATTACTGATAAATGTACTTAACTGAGCTACATTGTATCGAGAAAACTGTGATGTTTTGTGTAGACATCATTGCTTAAATGCCTTCTTAATGCTATTAAGATGCCAAACATTTCTTGCTAATGCATGTGGAGGTGCATAAAATTTCTTTTCAATTTTAGAGAATCATTTCATAATAGATTTACCATATTGGGTACTGGGAATACATAAACACAGTATCACTGACTAGAAATCTCTGAAATGTTTTGCAGCACACTTACTTATATTACAAGTAGACTAATAATGTAATTATAAGGTCATATTCAAAAAACTTTTCATAATTCCATTTTTCTTCCGACCTCTTTTAAGTTTATGTTCATTCATTACTCATTTGTTTTGTATTTATGTTACTTTTGCATTAATTCTACATGAAGATCAGAAGAAAGTGCCTCCATTATATGTATTTTTAACCATCAATGTTGCATTTTGTACTGGTGCTTGGTGTGTCTCATATACTGATCACTTTTCATTACCTCACTATGACGTATTGCTGTGGTCCTATATATACATTATTAATTTTCATGATTTCATAATGTTAGTTATATTTGCATGAATGAATATCTGGACTACTGAAATAATTGACAGTAATAACCAAATGTAAAATAAAAAGGACAAAAGGTGTCCTGATACTAAAACACTACTTGAATTATTTGCTTAATGATATTATGTATTGCAGTGGCTGTCACATTGGTAAACCACTCATTGTGGAGATATACCAAGATATAAGAATATGCCTTACCAAGCAGCACATGTAGAGAGGGGAAAATTAAGCTCAAAAATCTCGAAAGTGGTAAAGTGATCAGAAAATTACTTAGTCAAAAAATGGCAAATTGCAGTCTTTTAAAGATGTTAGTCAATTGTAGTAATTATGGTAGACCGAATAATGCTGTAGTTTGAATGTGGCTGAGGAAAACAGACCTTTCTGGGAAGAAAGACATATCTCTCTTCTCATAGTTTTACTGACATAGATGATCAAGACCAGGCAGTCTGTAGTATTCCCTCTTCATTAATTATTTCAAAATATTCTCCCTTCTAAATCCTCCAAACATTTGAGGACCAAAAGATATAATGCGTTCATTAAATGCTCCATGGGACCAGCATGTACACAGTCCCAAAAATCACCATCAAATTAATGTTAAAGACAGAACTGGAACTCTCTCTTTTTACACTTTTCCATGAATGGCAGGATGTGAAGTAGCTGAATTGTGCATTCTTATTTTTTTTTTTAGCACACCCCTTAATCTTATAATTTCTTACACAGTTCATGGAACTGGCAAAACTTGACCAAGAAGTATGTGTATATGAGCTTGCATGTATTTATATATGATTTTTTTTCCTTTAATACGGATAAAGTGTTGAAACAAGCTGAGGGGTTGCATGTATAGGTAACATGCTTACACATAACCATTTATGTATACCTAGATAGGTTTCTCTTTATCAGTCACAGTTAATGGTAGAGTCTTGATATGAAGTTCATGGTGAGGTATTCTCTATATTTCTCAACCATTACTAATGCCAGAGTCATGAAGTTCATTGACAGGTGCATTTAGGAGTATATGGAATGTGTGCACAAATATTTCCCATCATGTGCTTATTCACATATTATTTCCTTTTAGTCACTGTTCAAGGGACATTCATGAAGCACAGTGAGGACAGAATGAGTTACAAGTGCAGTGTGCGTTCCACTGTTGAATGTGTGTGCACATCATTTAGCTTTTTTACCTAAGTTTGTTTCTTAGTTACTGTTCTTTACAGTCAAGAACCCTGGTGAGGGTATGCATCCTCAAGTACTGGTAATACATGTAAGCATCACATGATGAACAGTCACCAAATATGTATTGATACTCTTGCTATGTTTTACATTTTGAAACTCAACAATGAAGAATTTTTATATATTCTTATAGGTTTCTTAATGCATTGGTATGCCTACTCTCCTTACTTGATAATGATCTTACGAGAGATAAGCAAGCTATTGGGAACAGTTTGAGGGGTACCTCTATAATCTTATTGTCTACTATGTTTCATTGAAAACATTCTTATGTTTGTTGTTGAATATATATGTATATGCATGTGCATGTGGATGGGTTGGGCCATTCTTTCATCTGTTTCCTTGCACTACCTCACTAACACAGAAGACAGCGACTGTTAAAAGAAAAAGAAAAATTTAATATTAGTTTGAAAATAAGACAAGGAATATACAATCAAAATGAAATTCATAACAGTGAAAGAATATTTGGAAGATATATCTGAGTTTTAAAACACATTAGAAAAGACATTTTCTCAATAATTGTGCACTCTGTTCTGTTTAAGTACTCATTTATGGATGAAACGGCTGCAGCAGCAGTATACGGCTTTAAGTCTAATTCACTTATGTATGTTTTGAATCTAAATTCATAGTATCTGAACATATATGGCCATTCATGCTCCAGAGTCGTATAATTATTTTAAGAAAAAATTAACTGAAATTGGTTTGATTATTTCCTTATGTGCAAAATAATATGATAATTAGTAGATTTTTGTCTGCATGTTTAAACATCTCCTTTTATAACCACATATTTGGTGCATGGCAACTCATCTCTCTAGCTCCTCAAAATTCTTTTCCTACCATTGTCTTTTTGCTAGTCTGTGCTATAAAGAGGCATTCCTGTCTTCATTCTTGATCTACAGACTGGCAAGGAAGTTGCCGAACACATATAGACTAACCTCCATACACAGCTTCCAATAAGGAATCCATATCATTTCCTTGGGAGGAAAGAAGTTACTGGTTACTGTGGTGAAAGATTTTTGGGAAAATATTTTATTGTTGAGAGGGAAGGCTTTGCTGGCAATATGGGCGGTAAGAATAGGGAAGATGGTGAAATGAATGGTCATATCAATGAACAATGCCACCTGCCACTCAGGGTGTGGAGGCCAGAGAGGGAGTGAGTGGTAGTGGTGAGGGAGGGTGTTGTGGCCAAGGAGGGAGGGATTGGTGGTGGTGAGGGAGGTTAGGTGGCCAGAGGGCAAAGGCATGGTGGTAATTAGGGAGAGTGTGGTAGCCCTCTGTAGAAGTGAGTATGCAAGGGCCTAAATGTGCTAGTAGCTCTTGAAATGAGTATCACCAAAGTGAGGAACTGTGCTTGTTTGTCCTATATCAGGAAACAAATAATTCCAGTCATTATTTTAGAGTGTTGAGTCAAAGAATATTGCATGAAGAAGGGATTTTTATTATGTATGAAAAACTTGAAAATAATTAGAAATACTATCTATTCCCAAACAACTGAAGTAACATTGCTCATTTTGAATTCCATCAAACCCAAGGTTAGCAATACTTTTGTTGACTGTACATGCATTCAGAAACTATTCAGTTTACATTTTGCATTTATATCACTAAACACAGGCATTCATACCCTTTGGACACATTTGTATAACGTATATGAGAAAACCATATATTTTTTGTCTAGAGTATAAAACAAAATTTAGTAACTGTTAATTCAGTGCTATAAGAGATTCTTATGGCTCTCTGAGGTGTACATATTTGTACATGTTTTAATTATTTTTGTGCCTTAATGTAAAATATTAATTAGGAATAATGAAACATTTCTCAGAGATGTTAAAAAAATTGTATACAAATTGAATATGAATTACTGTTTCTGTTAAGATATGAACATTATAATGTGATCATTATATTTGCATCAAAAAATCTTTATTCATTATGCTTTGTATATTTCTTAATAAATGCAAGAAAATTCAGGTAATTCTGTTTTGATGATAAGCAATTACATCCCAAGTATTGTATCCTTGACTTATTACTCTGTATAATAATTAGGTATTTTCGATGACAGATTTATGAGTCTTGTTGCAAACACTTTAGTGTAATTCTGTCCCCTTTTACTATTATTTTTTTCCTTTCCCATCTACTTGGGGTACATCAGATACACAAAGACTGTCATTGGCAAGTGAAAGCACACCAGACATGTTGAAGCCTTTGTGCATCTATTTTGGGAATAACTTTTTTCGAATATGAATTCTTTACTGTCAAATCCAACCCATTCACTTGCCTATGATAGCACATATACTCAAAACTTAATGCAAAATTCTCAGTGTAAATCAATGTGTAACAGCACAATGCACTATTTCAGTTGGTGATCATCTTCATGCATCTGTATACATACTAATCTCCTCCATGTATATAACTTTTTGCCCTTTCTGTTTCTTTTCATATTCTTTAATCTATCCCCAAATCTAGCTATTCACCCACTTATGTGTTTATAATCTTTTAATGTCTTCTTCCTTTTGGAATCGTAAAACCATGAGACCTTCTGTTTAATTATTCTCTCCTTTCCCATATCTTGTTCCAGCTCATCACTCTCTGTTATCCTTGTCAAAAATAGCCTTCATCTAATTCAGCATGAGACTGCTTCATACGCAGTATAGTTAATACTAGAACATAAACATAGCAGCTAGCCCCACACAAACAGTAATGTATTGAATACCCATGTCTATTATTTGACTACTTTCATGAAAAGCAGAAGCTTATTCAGCACTTCCTTCCCTTAATTTTTTGTACCAATAAGACTTCCATCTTAATAGTCAAGCACTGATGACTGACTGTTCTGATTCTTGCCACACAGTGGACAAAACTGTTCTGACTTTTGCCATGTTGAGCTGCTGCTAAGTGAAGGACGTAGATTTAAGAAGAACTGATGACCATTAATTGGTCATTATTAGCAGTTTGTCAATTCAGCTTATCTTACTAAAGGCACAGCAAAATTCATCAAAATTTGAATAAAAATCTAGTTTCTTCAGAAGTTGTGTTGACCATGCTTACAAATAAGTAGTATTGAAAGCTACTTCAAAAGTAATTTGTTGATCACTTGTATTAAACTTAAATCCTGCTGCTAAATTACTGACAGGGTTCTTGTTTGTAGCTAGAACCAAGTCTAATATGTCCACCTCATGATTAGGTTTCATACTCAGTTGTTCTGGGATACTATCAATTAGGTTTAGGTCCATGCCCAAAGTTATTGCAAAAGTTCCCTTCACTTCAATATTGGTATGTATGTTAAAATCTCGTACTCTGATTATTCTGAATATATAATTATGAATACCTTCTAACTATTCAAAAAGTTTTTCATATGCCTTTAAATCTGCATGAGGGACAGGCCTGTGAACTAATCTTAAAGTTTCATAGAAATGGAGTGCACTATCAATAGCCACAACATTTTCCAGTGTACGATTAACATTAATTTTAATGAACAGAAGAATACTGAATATGTGGGAATGTTTGACTTTAGATTCTGATAGTGTATCTGTAAATGACATGTATCAAACACGAGTAGGCTGTTATTTACAGAAGTTTTGGTTAGGTTAGCTTTTTAGGCTTTTACCTCTAAGCATGCATTTTACTTTACCTGATTTGAAAAAAAATGTCAATATCACTGAGACTAAGAATAATTATATACTTTTATATACTATATCCTTCATACATGCTTACCATTTCCTGTGTAAGCGAGGTGGCACCAAGAACAAATGACTGAGCCATATGGAAAAAATCCTCTCTTATCTCTCCTTTGTTTCTTCTTTTGGGAAGTAAATACAGAAAGGGAGGATTTCTAGCCACCCGCTCCTGCCCCTCTTAGTTGCTTTCTATGACATGCAGGGAATATGTGGGCAGAATTCTTTCTCCCTTATCCTGGAACTGGGGAGAAAGAGTGGGTGAGGGGCTTGCAAGGATTATAGTGAACTGGAACGATGTGGTATACCAGGGTTGACGTGCTGTCAATGGATTGAACCAGGGCATGTGAAACATTTGAGGTAAACCATGGAAAGGTCTGTGGGGCCTGGATGTGGATAGGGAGCTGTGGTTTCAATGCATTACCAAACATGACAGCTAGAGAGTGGATGTGAGCAGATGTGGCCTTTCTTCATCTGTTCCTGGAGCTACCTTGCTAATGCGGAAAAATGGCAATCAAGTATGGAAAAAAAAAATCATACATTGCAAAACAGTACATAGGTCTTAGAGATCGTCAGACTGAAATATGCTTTAGAATAATCCAAACTGAAAAAGAGACATTAGGGACACTATAGTGAACAATGAAATAAAATTGGAATACATCAATTGTAAATTTGCTTGTGCTTTAATGTCCAGAAGGTTTTAGAGGGAAATAAACAGAATACATGAGATACAAATAACATTAGTGAAAAAAGTGATAGTATTAAAAATCATGTCAAATTGAATTATTTTTCAATTATCATATCATTAAAAAACTGTACATTAAAGGACCACATGAAGCTGAATGTCTATTTTTTATATGTAAGAACAAAGTAAACAATGAGAAAGACCCATGGCAAAAGTCCAGCGACAGTCAGCAGGATGACTTTGGTCAGTGGCCACCAGTGTGCATTGCGAGGTAAAATACGCTGCCATATGGAAAATTGTTTCCCTGTACCCTTGCAGTGACATACCTCACCTGCTTCGCAACATGTGCATAGGCC
>JAUTXX010520295.1:0-11461 GCA_032273605.1 Panulirus laevicauda | reverse complement strand
CTCTTCTCCTTTACCCTTGAGCTTCATTTCATTCAGAGCCAAAACATCCAGGTTTCTTTCCTCAAACATACTACCTATCTCTCCTTTTTTCTCACCTTGGTTACATCCTCACACATTTAGACACCGCAATCTGAACCTTCGAGGAGGATGAGTGATAGCAACAGATTAAGAATGGCTCATATCCATTCTGTTGGTGCTATGTGTGATGCACCGAAACCTCAACTCCCTTTACATTAGACTCCATAAACCTTTCCCTAATTCATCCGGACACTTCACATGCCCTGGTTAAGACAATTAACAGCACGTCGATCCCAGTATACGAAGTAATTTCTATTCACTCTGTCCAATGCACGGCTTTCACACTCTTGTATGTTCAGGCCCTGATAGCTCAAAGTATTTTTCACTCTATCCTTCCACCTCCAATTTGGTCTCTCCGTTCTCTTTATTCCTTCCTTTTCTGACACATATCCTCTTTGTCAGCCCTTCCTCACTCATTCTCTTCAGATATCGAAACCATATCAGAACACCTCCTATTCTCTCTCAACCAAACTCTTTATTACCACATGTCTCTCTTACCCTTTCATCATTTACTCGATCAAACTACTTTACACCACATATTGTTCTCAAATACCTCATTTCCAAAACATACATGCTCCTCTGCATAGCCTTATCTGTAGTCCATGTCTTACATTCATTTGATCTTATTTAGACTATTATTTCTTCACAAATTCTCATATTTGCCCTCCCAGATATCGCTTTCTATTTCTGCAAGCTCTCAAGCGCCCCCACAACCTTTGTCCCCTCCCCCATTTTATTACTCACTTTCCCTACCATCGTTCCATTCACTACCATGTACACTCCTAGATATCTAAACACTAAATTTGCTCCCTCAAAACTCATTCCCCAACTAACCTGTTCCTCAACACTGCTGAACCTAATAACCTCATATTTACTCAAAACTTTTTCGAAAGTCAGTCACTAACTTCTTCAGTTTCTCACTCGAATCTAATCCCAGTGCTGTTTCATCAGCAAGCAATAACTGACCCAAATCGAAGGCCATCTCATCCTGTACAGACTGCATACTCTCTCTCTCTCTCAAAGACTCCCGCACTTACCTCCCCCACTACCCATCCACAAACAAACTGAACAACCAAGGCGAAATCATCTGCCTCGGCTGCAGCCCATCCTTCACTTGAAACAACTCTTCCTGCTCGTACACAAGCCTTACACCCTCGATAAATGCTTCCCACTACGTCTAGTAGCTTTCCTCGCACACCGTATATTCTTAAGACCTTCCACAAAGCATCTCTATTAACCTATCATATGTCTCTTCTAGTTTTATGAATGTTACATATAAATCTATCTGTTTTTCAAAACACTTCTCGCTCACATTCATTGAAGCAAACACCTGACCTAAATACCCTATACCACTTCTGAAACAACTCTGCTCCTCCCCAATCTGATGCTCTGTACATGCTTTCACCCTCTCAATCAATACCCTCCAATACAGCTCACCAGATATGCTCGACCAACTTATACCTCTTCTAGGTTGAAGACTCACCTTTATCCCCCTTACCTTTATACAGTGGCACTATACATGCATTCCACCAATCCTCGGGCACATCACCACGATACAAATATACATTGAAAAGCCTTGCTAACTAATCAACAACACTGTCACTCCCTTTCTTAATAAATTCGACTGCAATACCATCCACTCCGGCCAGCTTACCGGATTTTATCTTACGCAAAGCTTTCACTAACTCTTCTCTCTTCACCAAACCATTTTCCCTGACTCTCACTTCGCACGCCACCTCAACCAGAACACCCTACATCTGCCACTCTATGATCAAACACATCTAACATTCAAAATACTCATTCTCCTCCTCACTTCATTACTATCTGTTAACATTTCCCCTTTTGGCCCCTTCACCTATACCCCTACTTAGCGCCTCCCAAAGCACCTTTTTTGTCTGTCTAAAGTTTACTGATACTTTCTCACCCCAACTCTTTTTTGCCCTCATTTTCAACCCTTGTATCTTCCTCTTGACCTCCTGCTACTTTCTCTTAAAAATCTCCCAATCTTTTGCATTCCTTTCCTGTAAGGACCACCCGAAGGCCACTCTTTTTCCTTTCACTAGCAACTTTACTTCTTCATCCCACCGCTCAATCTTTTCTAATATGCCCACCTCCCA
This sequence comes from Panulirus laevicauda, assembly GCA_032273605.1. Classification (NCBI taxonomy): domain Eukaryota; kingdom Metazoa; phylum Arthropoda; class Malacostraca; order Decapoda; family Palinuridae; genus Panulirus; species Panulirus laevicauda. Next base: position 9,266 of record JAUTXX010520295.1, on the reverse strand, counting down.
CCTATAGCATACCAAATGCATCTCTTCCATATGCCATCATTGCTTCTCTAGATACCTCCCATCGCTTCATTTACTCTCACCTTTTGCCATTCTACATTCAATCTCTCAAAGTATATCCTCACATAAGTCTCATATCCAAGCTCATTTCTCTCTTCTCCCCGAATTTGTTTCCTTTCTTTTTCCAAAACCTCAACAAATCTTCACCTTCGTCTCCACAAGACAGTGATTAGACATCTCACCATCTGCCCCTCTCAACACATTTACATCCAGAAGTCTCTCTCTTACACGCTTAGTATTAATATGTAATTCAATAGTGCCCGCCGACCACTATTTGTGTAGCACCTTTTAAAAACTAAGTATTCCCAATTACCAGTTCTCTTTCAGCAAACAACTTTACAGGCTGTTCACCTTTTCCACTGATAACACTGAATACCCTATGCTCCCCTACCATATCCTCAACTGCATGGTATGCAAACCAAGTTTCAAATTAATTGGTCCTTCAATTATGGAATAACAATAAACATTCATTAATAGGAAGAGGAAGAAAATAAGCGAGAAGAATATGTTTCTCTCTGGGAGCAGGGAAGCAGAACTACATTATCTTACCACAGGATCAGTCCAGAGAACTTGGGCGTGAAGCGTTGTTGTGCATGTTAGTGGGAGTGGTGGAAGGCCAAATGAAGAACCACAAAGAAGGGCGCTGTAGCTGGGCTCCCTAGTGATTCCAATTCAAAAATTTGGCTTTACATCGCCGATCAAGGCAGTATGTCAGGAACTGTGGAGATCCTAAACAAGTCCTTTGAAGACAATTTTGTTTTAGTCTCTAGACCAGGGATATGTCGTATAGGGGATAGTCAGGGGGACAGACAATGTAATTTTGTAGTTGGATTTCTAAAGATTCAGGCAAAAGCGATGCTGTAGCAGGATAAGCGATAAAATCAAGCCAAGGAAAATTGTGGCAGGACCAGCTATGTAAACAAGTTAATGGGTGCTGTGACATAGCCAGGCCAGATTTCTTTTTTTTTTTAGTTTTAAAATTTTTGCGGGAGGACAAGAGGAAGGGAGCAATAACACTCAGGTATATTGTGGCATTGTCTGCTGGAAGCCACACGGAGGGATGCTGTCTCATGAATAGCAGGAGACCAGGCCTAGTGGTGGTATTGTGGTAGGTTCCACCCGAGACAACCTAACCTACGGACAACAACCATCTGTATAACACTTTCTGCCCAACAATCATGCAACAAAAGTTGTTGTCTTTCCAACATTTTCTAAGCCTAAACAAAAGCTGTCAGTGTAGCACCTGAAAAAACTCTTACAGAAATAAGTCTGTGAAGATTGATTTCTGAAAATTCTATCAAGAGAATATGATACCTAAAAAGGCAGCAATTCTAAAGTACACTGAGGGCAAGAAACTAGTTAACTGTTTGTCTGATTACAGTGCCTTCATGAGAATAGTCTTCATATCAAGGAATTACCAGTCAAGTGAACACTATTGAAGGAAGTTGTCTTTAACGTTATCATCGACATATCATGATTTGTCAACAAACTATCATATAGTTGCAGGCAGACGTATATATCCTAAGATTATCTGTATGATACTCAGTTACCCAGGCATAGTATTAGCTAAATCTTTGAAAAAAATTCATAATTAGATAATTGATTATACCCCTGTGTGTTAGGTGGAAAACGGTATTCATAATACGTAGGAATCGTCTATCAGCATAGTTCCCAGAGCCCAATGGGAAATAAGGACACATAACTGACCAATCACTGTAAAGGAGAGATACGAACCTTGAACTTTGGTATGCTCTTTGGCGTCGGAAATTTTGAGTTTCTATTATGCAAGACTCATTACATTGAGCAGTGATATCGATATGTGGCGTGTACCTGAATTAATGGAATGGAGATGATATAATGAAATCATTGCAACAAGCATTATGTGACTATGACCATACTTAATTATATTTCTTGTCAATATAAGATACTAACATAAGGAAAAAATTATGAAAATACCATTGATAAACTTTTCAGTTCTGAATGGGTATGTGGAAGGAATACATATTCATTTTTCGTGGTGGCCACTTGTACTTCTGGGGGGGGAAAAAGAAGTCGGAAGAAAACACGGTCTGTTGCGATGTACTGCCATTTTGTTGCTGTGTACAGATGGGATAAACAAACTATAAAATGTGAGGATTTTAAGACATCCTGTAACAGCTGGTCTCAATAGATAACTATAGAAAAAAATATGCCAACGATACGTTTACTGGAAAAGACAAAAATATTGTTATGCTTTTTTTTTACTGAAAACTTGGGACGGTAAAGTCGAGAAACCGATACACAGGACCTACACATGAAAGGATGAATGTCGACGAAGTCAGTCATCACTTGAGCGAAGGAGTTGTTGCCGTTGCCCTCGAACTCTTAAGACCTTGGTCCAGGTGGAGAGGTCAAGAACTTCATTCTTTTCTGAGTATTTGTCTATAACAAACATGAGTAGAGATAAAACTTGACACCCAACGATAAAATGCAAAAGCCCTTATATCTCTGACGCACTGAGGCTTATATTTTCCATGCAATTTTTTTTAGACCTGTTTATCATGCAGCGAGGCAAGATGATTCCTGCATCCCAATTCAACAATGGAAGGTACTGTGTAGAGCGTCTCTACAGGATCGTTGTGTCAACATGCCACCAATCATATAAGGCTCTGGGTACCGAAGCCTGACACTAAGGTACAAAGGTCTGAGATCTGCACCAATGTGAATGAGGATCTCGGCGGTCTGGAGCAGATACTACGTAACTGGGCCGCGACCCATAATTCATTATAACGGAGACCATACTACTCTTGAGCTGTAATCATGCTGGTGAAGCCTGAGCAACGTCACTCTGGGCCGCGGACCATGTTCTTCCGAACCAAGAACCGCAGCAGTCAAGGCTACGAACTACGGCACTCATAGCTAAAGATGACGACACCGAAGACTCGATCATGACTCTGTGGGCTGACAGCCATACACACTGATCTTGAGGCTATGATAATCTAGCTACTGGATCACTTTTCTCCTACCAAGGGAACACACAACGCTGGATGAGGAAGTATATCGTCTCGGGTAGAGGACAAGTCATTTCTGGTCAGGAGACTACACTGTTCTGCGTCATGGACCATAGATACATCTCTTAACTGAGCGGCAACACAGCACGGACCATTCCATTCTCGGCGCGGGACTACACAGATCTAGGTCAGGGATCATACCGATCTAAGTACGAAAATCAAGCGATTTTGCGTCGGAGTATACGCACACTACTCGAAAGACTGAGCCATTCTGAGCAAGGGACTACGTCACTCTGATCTGGATACCACGTAACTCTGGTCCATTATAAGATAACCATAATGGCACTGATAGAGTAGTGAGTGACTCTATACCTAGTTGTGGTCACCCTTTTCTAATGAAACTTTATTTGCCCCTAGTGATGAGGGCAGACTTATCCTGCAGTAGGATAATGGCAAAAGAAAACTCTTGGAAGCCACTACTGATAAGGTTAACATGTTTACTTTTCTTGTTCAGATTAAGCAATGAAATGATTAGTGAAATAATTTGTAATGGCGTCCTTTAGCTTTGAGATATTTGTGGAGAATCCCTCAGAAAAAATGCTATAGCATACCAATATGACCAAAGGTAATTGGCTAATATTAGCTCGTCATTATGAACTCCTGTGTAACTGTACAAATGAGATATCAGAGATTTTAACATTAGTTGTGGACTATATGGTAGTGGAGAACCTTCTACCAGAGGAGGTTACATATCCCTGTACACAATCTCCTATTTTACTGGAGTTTAGAAAACCTGATATTGCAGAACCTAAGGCACAAAGTTTAAGCGACTGGCGGTGCAACAACACAGACAGTTCAAAGAATTGAAAATATAACAATGAAAATATAAAACAACAACAAAATGCAACAATTAAAAGAGCTTAAACAACATAAAACAGAGACGCTAGATTGTAGAACCAACGGAAGGGCAGCTGAATTGGTTCATTTACAGCAGATGATTTGTTAGGAGAGACTACACCGAGTAACCTTGACACGAATGATAATCATTCAGGTACTCATCATGATCACTCTGATATCAGGAAGTGCATCTGTTTTCTGGCTAGTTTTGATGATCCCAAAGAATTTCTTAAACAGCTTGAACTCTTTTGCTCAGACTTTAAAGTGGCTTGAAAGCTCTTGTAACATTTTATTCAGACGGTTTATTAATTTCCTTTGATCACATGTAGAATTACCGGCACGTTAAGGACACCATCTTCGGTGCATGCCAATCACTGCCCGAACACTTCCCCACTAGATTTAAGAAAGCGGAAAATGCTGACACAATCTTACACTGAGTTTTTCTAAATGTTCAAAACTATACTCTCTGGCTTCACGCTAGTGGTAGCTCATCATCTGAGGATTTGAAAGAACTGTTCTTAGTTGAGCAGTTCAATAAGGCTCCTACGAGGGAAGACAGCCTGTTTCTTCATCAAAGGAACCGGGTAGTGTAACTGAGGTCGCCCGCCTGGCTAACAATTTCGTATTGATTCCTGCCGATAGCAGCAAGCCGCCAAAGAAGACTGTCGTACCGAACAAAGAAAATAATGACTTGCTTCTATTGCAGAAAGCAGGGCACATTGTTTCTAACTGTGCTAAGCTGCTGAACAAAGGGAAAAGGAGCAACGAGGGAGCTGTCCTCCCAGTCGTGCAGGTGAACGGTGATGCCACAGCAAGAGGCTCGACTGACGGTCGGTTTGTCACTAACGAGCATGTTGTTAATAATCAGTACAGTTAACAACTCCCTATCAAGATATTTCGTGACACTGGTGTGTCCCGAAGTCTGATTACCAAGGATGTAGTCCCTGGTGTGGAGAACTGTTTCACCAGAGAGCATGTGATGCTCGACAAAGTTGATGGGATTGTCAGAGTTCCACTGTGTAGACTGTATATGATGACTGATATGGGACGCAAGTATCTCATTCACGGTGTAATGGGTAGGTTATCAATACCTAGTGTATACAGTTCTTGTTAGGCAGTGATACTACTGACGATCACAATTTTGTTGATCCCGTTGAGATAAGGAAATTACCTGTGAGTAGCCTTACTGTCTCCTGCGGGACAAGTTGTCTGGCGCACACGAGGTGCGTTTTGTCATGTCAGTTGTGACAGAGTGAGTCAGGTGACTCATACAGTGTTATATGCAATCCTCATTTGCTGAGTCGGGTTGACTGGGGTAAGTTTGAGTTGAATGTTCTGCCTGAGGATCTTGAGGACATCATATTTGATGATAAGTGGGAAAAAGGATGGCATCTACCGAGGTTGGTTTGTGTAAACATTTTGTTGTACATTTTCATTTCAGAGTCGTTACATCCTCCTGTGGTGGATCAGACGTTGCTGCTACAGCTTATATGAGATAGGTATCTGGAGCCAAGACACTTGAACCTTGCTGGTCTGAACTGCAGGAGGGATGCGAACCTTCAGCCTCTCCTGAGAGCTGTGTCACAAGTGACTGCTCTTATTTAATGTATGGAGTTGTCTGTCCTGAACCGAGTGACAGGCAGCTTCTGAGGTCCTGGGAGATGACATGAATGCAAATGAGATGCGTCAACTTCCTGGTTCGAGTGTCACATAATTTCGTTAGTCTCCTTGCTCAGCGAGGAGCAAGTAATCTGCCAGGTTGCTAGTGTCAAGCTGTACTCTCCCTGCTAGCGTGGCGAGATCATCGTTCAGCTGTCACCACAAGAGGTAGGTCTCCCAGTCAGACCACAGATGCCAGTGCTAACGACAGTAGGTCTCATGGTATTGGTTGCCCGTAGTGTACGAGGAATCCTGACTTTCCATAAACAAGAGTTTGATGCACTTAGGTAGCCTTTGGTCCCACGTTATGTGGCCTAGGATGATCAGCTATCCGTGTCAGAAGATTGGTCTAGGGTGGACCAATCTCTCTGCTGCTCCCTTACCCAGGACTATAGCAGCTTTTATTTCTCAGCGATGGTACCTGTCTGTGGGCGAGATCCCTTGTATCATTCTCCAGGTGAGGGAGTGGCGCGCGTGGAGCACTCCTGCCGATTATGTCCCAGATGTTGTTGAAGACTTTTACCACCAGAGGCTGAACAGAACCGCTAGTCAGTATCATGCCGTGCGGCAGGAATCACACTGTGTAATGGATTGTTTTGAACCGAATCAACTTAAGTGTATTTCCCATAACTTCTACTGCACATCAGTTCCATAGTGTAAGAGCCAACTCACTAGTGTTTACCCATACGCTGTGTTTTTACTAGATTTTCCCTCACACATGTGAAGTAGGATTTTTAAGTTACTATTAACGGGTGTGCTAGGATGCATGTTACATTATTTCTACCGTTGTTAGTAAACTTAGATATCAAATGTGAGAATACTCGAGGCCTCTGTTTAGCCTACAGGAAAGTGAGTGGCCACATAGTGTTTTGCAATGCAATATATTTCTTCCACCGCATTATGGGGAAACTTTTCTCCTTTGTATAATCTAATATTATTATTTATACGGTTGGTAATAAAACAAAATCTATTTGTGTTATATACTGATAGCAATAGTAATCTACCTTCTGTTGTTATCTATTATATCAGTCTATCACTGAATGCCCAAAGGAGCACCATATCATGTTCCTCATATTCCACTATATCACAGAACTTGTTCACTACTCCCAGTATGTCTAACTTTTAGCCAGTGTCTACCCCGCAGGTGCCTTCATTTCGGCCCGGACACGTTCCTCTCACAAGTTGAGCCTCCATAATAAGCTCATTCACCATCTTGTCACGCGCTACACGATTAATTAATGTGTATGGAGTATTGTTCGAGGGGACGTAGAAAAAAGCTCTTTCTAGACCAGCAGAAGTTCATCATTCTGTTACATTTTTCTTGTCTGTACCAGTCAGGCATATTCCTCGGCTTCATCCACCTATCTCTTAAGCCTTGTGGTTGATCATAATCTTTCATCCTCATCTTATATGCTCAGTACAGATCCTCGACCATAGTTCATCTTCCCTCCACTCTTCACACGTACTGTTATCAGTAAGGGAGCAAAACGTGTGTGAATGATTGACATGTATTGAACTGATGATGATGAGCTATATAGTAATTGGAGAGGTAGCATTACAAAACACTGAATAAGTTGAAGGAGTACGTAAGGAGATGAATCTGAATGTTAAGATGGCTGTGTGTGGAAGAAATGATCAAGGTGTGGGATAATGGATTGACTGATATAGCTGAGAACTAATGAACTGTTGGAATGATCAGAGGTGAGCAGACGGTCAGAGCTTTTGAGATGATCATGTGAGGTAAGGCTGTAAGTTTGCCGTTGTGAAGACTATTGGAAACTTTAGCCTGTGAAGACTATTGGAAACTTTAGCCTGTGAAGACTATTGGAAACTTTAGCCGTTCCCAGCTCCATACGAATGAAACATGGGATAAATGAACGAGAATACTCTGTCTGATTGCCTGAGGGGGAAGTATGTAAAAGAAAAGCTAGAAGCTGATGAATAAAGGAAGATGTTTTAAGATAGTTTTAGCAAATGAAAAAAGAAAATATATAGGTTGAAAAAAGAGGAGGAAAATGCCTATTAGCGAGATGAAGAAAAGACAAGAATGAGGGAAACAAGGAGAAAGCAAGGGACTATGTGGACGAAAGATATGCCAACGTTTGTTGAGTTCAGCAGTGATACATATGCAGAACAACACATTTGCGCAAACTACTCTACTGGACATTGGAAGGAAACAAGTTTGATATAAGCAATAAGACCGTCAAAGGTTAATGGCAATAAAATACATTGACTAGATTGATGTGTTCTGTGGGCTCAGTACTAAAATATAATGAAATGGACAAGTAATATTTACAAGAATTATTGATATGGAGAATTATTCAAGGTAAGAATGGTACTAACTTGCTGGGCTGGGCACATTTGTAATAACGACAAAACATAAAGAGAACAAACGTTGTAACACGGTGCGGCTTGTGTTAAGTAAACCTTGTGGTGATTGAGCTCTGGCTAATGTGGCTACGAATCTGAGAGTATAGCAATAGTGTGTTTTACAATATTAAGGATAACCGAAATTTTTTTGGTTAAATCTGTAAATGTGAAAAGTATTGTTTCATGATATCAAAATGTCTTCAAACAATCAACAAAAGGTCGGACTTAAAGAGAAACTTTTCGAAGAGTTTGCCTGAATTAGGTTACAAGTGAATCAACTGATTATTGCACTGGAAAATATTAGTGAAGTTACTGAAACTTAATATACCACTTAAAGAGATGTTTTAGGCAGATGGGCAATACTTAAAGGGTAAAGAGCAGGGGGAGAGTTTTTGTTCTTGAACTAAGAGGATGATTTTCATGTCACACATATCTTTAGCAGACGTAAGGTAGAAAATATGTACATATTCATGGCTCGCTGATTATGCCCAGCAAAAACACCGTTTGAGTTATGTAACTGTAAATAACTCTCCTAAAAATTATGTGAGAAATGGTAAAGCAATAAGTGTTTTCAAGTTGACTGTCAGCGGTACAATGTCAGATTCGCTATATGTACGTTAGCCATGATATGGTAGTGTTAGCATATGAGGACTGAGAAAATGATAGGCCTAGAAAAGAAAGATCAAGAGACGAGTAGATACGCTTTATATATCAAAAGGTACTTAAATTAAAGTTATAATCTACTAGATGAGGAATATATAGCAGCTTATAAGGTGACTGATACATACTGAGAGACATTACCGTATGATGTAGCAGAAAGATACAAGGGTTGACGAGGAATAGGTGAAATAGGAACTAGACGTACATGCTAGCGCAAAGAAGCGCAAGGTCAATTATGGAAGAATCATGATGCATAAGCAAAGGGGTACTTGTGAGAAACCTGAAAGACAAAAAAGTAGACGTGTGTAACAAATGATGTGGAAAAGAAGAGCAAAGAAGTTTGTGACGAACATTCAGAGTACAGCGACAAGGACATTGTAGGAAAACTGATTAGATTATTTCTTGTTATAGGACAGGTAGGAAATGGAGTAATGACTAAATGTAAATAGTGAAGCATCGTTAGACAAAAGATAATTCAAATTGCTATAAGATCCAGATGACACAAGCAAGATACGGAAGGTGGGATAATCCATTACAGTCTATCAAAGATTGTAGAATGCACATAATGAGAAAAGACCATGGTGTTTAGTGCGGGTGTATAAGAGAGATGGCTGCACCTTGATTTTGCGGTAT
>JAUTXX010520285.1:0-10253 GCA_032273605.1 Panulirus laevicauda | reverse complement strand
TCCATAAGAGATTGTATGAGATTTCAGTTAATAAAGCCGGTGCATTACAGTAACTCATTGCCGCCTCAGGAACTAAGCCTTCCATGACAAATCCTCGCCTTACTCATTTTTCTATACCGAGTTCTGGTTAGCGATGATACAGGAAGGGACGGCTTTTCGAGCGCGCCCTCCCCCCCAATTCCACGCCTCCTCATAAGTCGTCTTATGTTATACTAACGTTCGTCAGCGTGTCACTTACCAAAAGCCCCAACCCTAACTCGCTTCTCGCAAGTCATCCCAGGTGAGCCGCCGCCCGAACACACACACACACACACACCAGGTGCAGGTGGCTGGGAGTTATGAAGATCTTTATTGTTGACTCGAGAGGGACGGATGGCTGGCTTGCTGGCTGGCTGCGGGGGGTAAATTTAGACTTACTGGAGGGGAGTTCCCCAAGGAGGGTTTATTTTCTTCTTTTTTTTCGGGAGGAAAAGTTGGGATGAGGAAGAGGATGGTAAGTCTTAAGGCTTAATATTAAATTCAATGATGTATCCATAGTGACCCAGCTTCCTTCCCTGTTTTGATTGGGTGATGCTGCCAGCGGCCTGAGTCGTCCAGGAAGGTCATTTGACTGTCAGTCCTTTTTTGATCTTTGACCTTACAAAATATCTTTACAAAAGACTATAGCAAACGGTACATATGTATTGACCTGTTAAGCAAAAACCTACAGAGAATGTTAGTCTAATACTTTCCATTTTTTGTAGTTTACTTTATATTCTTGTTTTGATATCTATTAAGGAAAGTACAGACCAAAACATGAGTGGACAGTTCTGTCGACCAGCCGGCAACCATCGCCCAGTCGGCGCAGCATAACAAAGGTGCAGCTGCCAGCAAGAACTAACTACGAAAAGATAGCATAAATCAGAGACAAACCAACACTTTCATATATAATGCAAGTCCATGAGACGTCATAGTGGATATATCGATAGCCCGGCAGTTGAGGACCACGTCAGACACCCACCCACGGGGAACCACCACTACGACTACACGTTCACCCACAACACTACCTGGCCAAGGCTCAGACAGACACACCCAGACAGACAAAGCCGGACAGCCACTTTATACTCTCAGGTTGTTTATGTCTCTATGAAGATCAATTTCTATTATTATGGTATCACTGTCTTCCAGTACGTTATTACTACTGGAATAATGGATTGACCAGTTGATGTCGTTGCTGACCATACTTGTTGGAGGTGATGACATGGTCTATTGTCAGGAAGATGTCCAGATGGGCCGTAATGGGGCGATCATGAGCCTTGATGTATGGCTTGAGATGTGTGGTGATTGTACCCGTCTTTCGTACACAGAGTAGCACGACTTGCTTTCTTCTGTTTCTCCTGTAGGAAGACATCTAGCTAGGTATTGTGGTGTTGGACTTCGATGGTGATGGTCAGGCCGGCCCCCTGACTTAGCCACAGGAGACATGATACCTTCCCTTAAAAAGAAAGGCAAAGAATCGAAACGCTTTCGCCTCGATCTGGGAGGTCGACTTCGCCAACCGGTCTGCCTGTTCGTTGGCCGGGATGTCGAAGTCGACCAAGCACGCAAATTAAGACGACCTCTACTACACATGCATTCAATCTCTTACTAGTATTGCCTCGCATCTCATGATTCTCTGTATGACCAGAGTTGATTGAATTACGAGCAGAGTTATCATGATGTGAATTATTTGCAAACTATTTGGTCAGTAAAAACTGATGTACGACTCAGCAGTCGATAATTGAGGGTACAGTCAGCCGACCACACACTTGCAGCCACATTCCTCTCCGTCTTGAAGTCACCTGTGTACGAGTGATCAAGTACGAGCGATCGGTCACCCAGAACACCACGAAAGCGTTGATGTACCTCACCTCCCGGCGTATTGTGATGCGTGAAGCCCGTGAGTGGATACATCCATGAGTGCTTCAAAGGAGCCAGCGTGTCCACATCTTTCCCGTTAAAACCAGGTTTGCCGTTGATGAACTGACCCTGACGCCTCTGTCAACAAACTGTTCAAAAATATTGGGCAAGGCGAGAAGCAGGAGTGTTTCTCCTCCTGGCCGCTAGAGTTACGTATATCAGTGACCGAAAACTCTTACGTGAAATCGGATAGGAAGTACTTTCGCCTCGACTTCCAGTCGTGGAACTGCAGCACATTCTAAACCTTCAAGACAAAGTCACAAACATTCATTCTGAAAACACTGAACCTCCACAGAGGATAATCCTCGGCCGAAGTGAGCCATTGTGCTCGCTTGTGAGCCATTGTGCAATCTGATCAATACCTGTATATCATCAATAGAATTTTCCTGTCGTCTCTACAATATGAACCTGAAAAGTATTAGAGAGTTTCTTAATCTTTTAATGCAAATTTTAGCTAATCAATACGAGTTTTCTTATCAAGTCTATGATTAGAATTCAGACCAAAGCAACTTGTGATGTTACGATGGAGGGAACTGGTCACTGTCTATAGTTAACTGAAAATTCGCAAATTCATTTGTTTTGGGGTAAAATCAACTGCGACACTTTAGATGATGAAGGATTAAATCGCCACCGCTGGACAGACGCATGCACAGCTTTGAGCCCATCCAACTGAAAATAGTGCATTCAGCGAAGAATGTTTTATTGCACGATCATTACACGATCATCAGCATAAGTGAGTACCTAGGACTTCGAGGGGCGGAAGCTGGAGACAGAACATCATTAATCATAAAGTTAAATAGCGCTGGTCTCAGAACACTGCCTTTGCGGCACCTCGTTCTATTGGACTAATGTGTCCGAGATTACGTTTAATGCAGCAGTTTTGACCACATGTGTTCTGTTCCACAATAAACGAACTATCCTAATAAAAGCGAGACATTAATCTTTTGGAAAATGATATCGGAGGCTTTTTCTCGACCTGAAGAAAATAACATGACAAAATTTTTTTTATTTTTTTGTAAGTGAATCTAAAAAACGTTTGTTGTAAATTCACTGAATGATTCGTTGTGCTTGAGTTTACAGAAGCCACACTTTTAACGCTCAGATGAACTACTTTATTCCAACAGAGAAATAAGCCACGGAAACGACGATGTGCGACTCTTAAGTTTCTTTCGAAAGTCTTTGTCAATTTAACTGCGTCATCTTTTTTTTTTTCCCCTGGGTGGAGTGTGTGTGTCCTTGTCTGGGGTTGCGTCTCGTACCGCTACTTGGGGCTCGTCAGGGATCGTGGAGCTTGGCTCAGCAACTCGTGACGTCTGTGTGGCCATCGACATCATCACAGGCTTATTTTTTCCTGTGCCGAAGCTTAGGAATCATTGAGTGTGGAAGTCAGGCCGAGTCTCCTCCCCTCACCCTTCATCCATGTCTTACGGTACGAAATGTTTTCCTCCTTTGCCTTACCTTTGCAGACGCGCATCTCAAAACTTGCACTGAGGGTAGTGTTGGTACGAATGGTTATCCCACCCCACAAAATGAACATAAAATACCAACTTGGCTATACAGTTGTCCAGAACATGGTCCGAACTACATAACTTTTTTCAGAGAGATGAGCGAGGACAAGATTTTTCGCCATGATCAAACGTTTTGTATTTAAGACACCATAAAGACACTAGGATACCTCGGGGTCTTACGAAAGAGTACTTTAACACAACACACCATGAGTTCGTCGAGTGATTTCCATGTAACAACAGAGTAACGAAGGACGTCTACGCTGTTATCGGCCAACGAATTTCCATGATAAATCTGCAAGCGATCACCTTCTACCTTGGAAGTTCCTTGACCAAGTCGTTCCCGCTCATGGCCGTAACCTCAGGCCAGACCATCACCTGTACTCCCCCGTCCACCCCTCCATGAACTCACAGTCATCGAAATGAACCCCTCAACAAAATCATTAGTAATGGTATATTTTTGCAGCTACTGTCTACAATCTAGCCACAACTTTGTCAACCATACTGATTCTCAACCATCTGAACAGCTTGAAGTCATCAATAATCTTCTTGATCAGTAAGGGAGGGAGGGAGGAAAGGGTCGTTGACCCGGTTGTATGAAGCAGGACGAGTTCAACAATGTTCCATTTTGTAGAATAAGCTTTGCAGATCCCCGCCGCCACCAGCACCCACTGAGGGAGTAGTGGGTGGCCAGGGACGGTCCACGCTCCTAAGAACAGGTCCCAGACTCTGCGGTTAGCGCGCCACCCGCCACAAACACAGAACATGAAATTAAAGAAAAGATGATTGAGTATGACCCGAGTAAGGCCGGGAAGAGCTCTCCCGCGAGTCACTGAGCACAACACACTCCTCCACTACCTTATGATGATAGCCTCCCAGTGCGCGCGGTCCGGCTACGCCACACACAGACAAGGAACACTCACACAGCGTAATGTAAAAAGAAAAAAAAAATAGGAAACAAATTCTCAGACCAACATACTACGTTACCGCTGTACGTGTGGTCCACTACAAGGTGATTCCATGTTGAAGAACCTGCAGACGGTACAGTTGACCGCTTGAAATTACATTTTGTTAATATTATCATAAATTCCCTAAAATCAAATTTGGTTGGACTGTATATCAAGAGAATGATATAAAGATCCCGTGACCAGAGCCATCAATAGAAAAAAAAAAAATGATCCGATTCAGCCTATCATAAAGATGTTCTTATACGAAGCAGATGAAGAAAACAATCATCATGTAGCATAATGATCTTGTCGCAGTTTAATTACAGGAATAAATCAGCTCAAGCAAGTCTTCAGTAACGTTCAGACGAAGGAAAACGGAAGCTTTTCTCGAAGAAAACGTTGTAAATCATTAAAGCTGTATGAAACATTTATGAAATGAGGACCATGAAATCTGAAATTTTTCACCTCTGGAAAATACCATCCATTACAATCCAGTGGAATTAATCTTCATCCCCTCAGGTAAATTTGTCTCTCGTACAAGAAAACAGGTTCTTTTTTTCTTCTTTACACACAGCTCAGTGGGTTGTGTGTGAGACTATCACGACGCATTCCACTCAAGAAAAACAAGCTTACATCACATCTCTCACCACACACTTCCAGAGCCCAGTACATTCACAGCCACACATGACCCGACCTCATGCCAGTAACGGGTATCCCGAAGAGAGACAACCGACCCGTGCCAACTGTCACTGGCAAGACACCCGTGCCAAGCTCAGCCATGGAAAATTTTTACACACACAGACACACACACTTGATTAGACACAAAGAAGCTCCCCAGACCGCAAGCTTACTTACCATGTAAAAGTGTTAAGGGGATATGGGAATGTGAAGGAATCCCTGAATGACAAATGTTTTGAATATCGAGATGATCATGTCAATTTTCAAGAACTTAACATCAGGTGGGATTAGACGGTTTCAAATCGAATGCTCAGGAGTGTTACTAACTTTACGAAACAAAAACTTTTAAACAATGTTCACTTAAAGGACATCCAAGTAATGAAAAAAAGGTTTTTTAACACGGGGAGAGTGAGCACGTACATCTAAGAATAACAATAAAGAAGTGTATCTAAGAGCAAATGTATTAAAGTCTATATAACCAAAATAGCAACACTAACAGTCGGTGAATAATTTCTGGTTGAATATTATCTTCGTAAAATCAAGTATATTACTGTTGTTCTGTTATATTGGGAGAATAATTAGATGCCTTAAGCACTGTCTTAGCCAAGATAATATGAATCCATAAAAGAAGTCAGGAGAATTAGTCCAAACAACCCCAGACCTGCTGGGTTAGTCTAGCGAAAGCCTATCCTAAACACACACATAATGCCTGCTAGGCTAAAGGTTTTCACAAAGCCTGCAAGGCTGAAGTTTTCAAACCAGCTTAATTCTGATCAGAAATTGATTAGATCAAGGGAAAATAACAAGACCAGGTATTTGTATCTATATCCTTATGGAGAAGACAAGAATCACCACAGAAGATATCATTTCAAGTTAAAAAGAATCAGAAAACAACACATTAAGAGAATGAAATAAAAACATATTTGGAATCAAATATACAAAGTATCATGAGGTAAGAGACGAACCTAGAAATTGGAAAAATACAGTCACTGGCTACAAACACAAAGTACTTGAGGCCATTGAATAGGAAAGATGGTATAGAATCTATTGAAAATAGTGAGCTGAGAGGATGGGAAGCAGCGATTTTTGGAGGCTGCTCAACAGACTCGGATTGATGAAGTGGATAGAGGTACATAGGAAATTACTGTGAATGAAGCTCAAGAAAAGATTAAGTTGCTTTGTTACAAATGGAACAATTAAGAAAGTTTACCTCTTGGGTGAAAAATTAAGAAAAGTACATAGTCTCATGCAAGGACAGGCAGAATTTGCTGAAAGGCAGACTTTCAGGAAAGTCAAAAAAAAAAAGTAAGTCAGTTCAACACTGAAGGATGTAGTTGGAAAGTTGATGGCACCCAAGGTAGAAAGACTGATGAAGCAGGAGGCTGACAGACGTAAACCATTGCTTACTTTTGGCTTGGAAGATCATAAACACATAAAGAAGGGGAGAAACAGAAGGAACTCTCGTCAAAGGATTACCGGAGACTAGAATTCCAAATGCATTTCTTTTTTTGATAAAAAGAAGAGAAGGGGACAACTAGTTATGGTTACGTGTCACATAGAGTCATATAACTAGGAGGTATTAAGGTAAGATAAGAAACTTAAAGTTGAGTTTCAGTGGTTCATTCACCAAACGTGACGGACAGAGTGAAGAGAGGGAAAAGAGCAAATAATACAGCCAAAAGGCTAAAGACGGGAGACACCAGATGAGACAAGAAGCTGACCCACCAGCACTGTAGAGAGGTCGGGATATCAGGTTAGTTGTACAGAGGAGCGAGATGGAATTTAAGGAACGTATAAGGAAATACGCTGGTGGAAATGAAGCTGTAAAATCTTACCTGTTCTGTCTAGAGAGGTACGTACATGGTAAGGTGGGAAAGCGAGGACTGAGGAGTAGGAGGATTGGCCATCCTAATCAAAGATAAGCTTAAGTTCTGGGAAACAGTGAAAGTTGGCCCATCCAAGCAGTACGTACTGGAAAGGATCCAAACTAAGAGAGTGTGCGGTACCCAGAACACCATTCAGTCGTGGCATCACCGCTGGAGAAAGCCTAAGACGGTGTCACACTAGCACTTTTTCCGTGCACTTTTATCGTCGTCTCCAAAATCTGTCGTTTATTGAACGTGTTTTGTCACACTGCCCAGAACCACCACCTAGCCAGTCATGCGGTAGGACACATGTAAACAAAAACGAAGTGGCTGCGATTCTGCAATTTATAATGGATGAAGCCAAGCGAAACAGCCATGTTAGAAAAAAAAGTACTTGAGTAAGTTCGTGGTTACAGCGAAGAGAAACAGAGTAGGTTTACAATCGACTAGTGAAGGAACTGACCTTAAAGGATGCGGAGGAAATAAGGAAATGGATCAGACTGGACAAAGCCCAGTACAATCATATGTTGCGATTGGTAACACAACTTATATAGAAAAATGACACGAAAATGAGAAAGGCTATGACTGCTGGGAACACCTGACACTTCGATATTTGGAAACAGGTAAGTACAATATTTAACAATAATCTATAATCCCACTAACAATTGTTGGTATCACTTTCATCTTTATCTTAAAAAGTTAGTGATTCAAAAGAATGATAGTAATAAAATATATAAGGGGCACCACCTTATCAATCTGATATTTTCCTATTTTTTTTTTTCAAATTCAGTTGGCTAATGCTTTACAATGTATGGGAATTTGTTTTCCATTTGATTTACAAAAGATTTTCTTCTTTCTAGGCGAATCTCAAAAATCACAGTAACCAATTTAGAATTAGCCACAATCTGTTGTTTAGCATAATACCAAGTGTATGCAGGGCTATATAACAGGTGTTGCAACCAATGTATATGCGCTTCCCATCTGCACAGAGTGAATAGAAGTTGCGGAGGATTATTTCGCTCAATGGAATTTCCCCAAAAGCATTGGTGCATTGAATGGAAAACGAGTACTTGTGCCAAACCACCTAATTCTGGCTCAGACTTCTACGATTATAAGGGTCATTTCACCATCATAATGATGGCATTAGTCGATGCTGACTATAAATTCATGTATGTGAACGTTGGTGTTAGTGGTCGAGCAAGCGATGGAGTGTGGGAAAGGTGTAGCCTTAAGGAGGGTTTAGAGAGGGTAACATTCTAAACATCCCTCCCTCTTCCAGTCTACCATTTTCAGACAGTGTCCTTTTGTTATTGTAGGAGATGAGGCATTTCCATTAAAGACGTATCTCATAAAACTACTTCCAGGAAGGGATATGAGTGACGATTATACCATATTTGATTATCGTCTTTCCCGAGCAAAGGAGCACCTCTGAAAATGCCTTTGGGGTCTTGGCAGCAACATTTCAGATTTTCAAGCGTCCAATCTGCACATCTCCGGATAATGTGAAAGACATTGTGTTTGCCACAGTTGCCTTGCACAATTATCTTCGAGCTTACTCTAAGAAAACCCACTCGCCTTCACAGCTCTTAGTTTGGGAAGATCCACATAATGGTACAATACACTTAGGCGAGCGACTTCAGCACCCTTAAAATGGACTAGAAAGGATTCAAGTTATTGGACGAGGACATGGTAATAATGCTAGGGCAGTACTAGAAACTTTACTGTCCTATTCTAATAATGAAGGTAGAGTCCGATGGCTAAATGAAATGGCACTTCTGCATCAATGTCATTTCATGTCTTCCTTCAGTTCCTAAACTGGTCTCAGGAAGTATGATCTCAAATTGTTATATTTAGACCTCACTTGATATGAAAGATTATATGATATAAATATGATTGTAATCGATCACCAATCTTGGTAGGTTATGTATAATCACAACAATTAAAATTTCCATGCAAGTTACAAGACCCTTACTGCCCAATATGTAATATAAAATCGCACGGAATGCCAAATATTTCCAAACTATCCAAATATCAATTCCTAGTAATATGATATATAATAGTTCATTATTCAGTTGTAGTTTTTAATCCAAAAATAAATGAACATACCTGGTTATGCAGGACTAGGATCTGATAACATGCCCATCTTCCTATACTTAAGCAATTATAACACAAAGGTATGTATATAGTAGTCTTGTTGGAGATTATAAATATCTGAACTGAAATAAGGTTTTATTTTACAAACTGACATAGCGCCCCTTAAAGTTATAAACTACGTCACGTTAAATAGCCTAGATCGACGCGTAATGGGCTAGAGAGACGTCTCCTAGGTTAGGTTTCTAGGTCCTAGGTCCTACCTTAAAATGGTAATTTAAGAGAAAAAAATTTACCTACGTCCGAAATTAAGAATTTTACCTAAAACAGAATTAATAAATGTATACAAGCTTCCCTGCCGAAATATTTGCAGCTGCACGAAATGTGCTCAGAGAATAAGAGGTATATAACATGCCTTCCTTTTCAGGTTTTTCTTTGAGTAAGATGCATCTCTGTAGTCCCAAAGGCAACGACGATATATATTGTCAATTAGAAATTCCTCTGAGAGGCGGGACCACAGAGGTGATACACTGGAGCACTTCATGATGATTCAGATAACAAAAAGGGATAGGCTGCAGGGTTTACGTAAGAGTAAACAAGAATACGAATTAGTGACGCTCATCAAAATTGAAATATAAAATACAAGATAAAAACTTTGACAGTAACAATAGTATCTAACATTAGACTTTTCAGTGCAATCGTTCCCTAATATCAATATTCTTATTTTACATGAATATAATAATCATCGAGTATAAATCAAGAAAAAGATGCGCTACTCTTCTCAGAGCGAAAGCAATATTTTTCGTTTGGCTAAAAATACAGCAAAACGCTAGAAAAAACGACAAATGAGAAAATACACGGAAAAAGTGCAAGTGTGACACCACCTTAAGTATTTCTCAAACATTCAAGGCGAATGCCTGAACTACACATTTTTTATCACTTCTGAAACCACATTGTTTTTCCTTAGTCTGATGCTATATGTATAGGCCTTGACCTTCTCAATCACTACTCTCTCATACAACTTAACAATATTACATTCCCAAATCTGCACCTATTACAACAACAAAATTACATCCTCAAATATGCACCTCGTATAACAAAATTACGTCCCAGACTGTCACACCCATGAATCTCTTTTGCCCACCTATCATCAATAAATATCTAATGCAATGATGATCGCGTAACATCTTTCCTACTCTTCCATACTTAACGTATGTCTTCACTATCGG
>JAUTXX010520274.1:0-11462 GCA_032273605.1 Panulirus laevicauda | reverse complement strand
AACGTTGTACTTTATCATAGCATTACAAAGTGAAACGAAATGACATATGACTGTCGTATACAATCACAAGGTACGATAGTGACTGTGTGTGTGTGTGTGTGTGTGTGTGTGTGTGTGTGTGTGTGTGTGTGTGTCACAACCTTGTCCTTTTCATCTTCCCTGTCGCCTCTGGTACCACAAGACGACTGTTCGAAGTTCTGACGAGGTGCGTCATACGTCAGGAGACTTGCCACTCGTCCCACAGCCCTCGGTCTCCAGGTTCAACGCGATCACTTCCAATTCGAACGTTCGCAGACGTAACCTCACCGTCTTAAGAATGGACGACGTTTATAAGTCTTACCCTTGATTAATTATATCTTTAGGCCACTACATCCTCTTCCTATGAGAAACTTGTCGCTTTGGAACTTCAATTTTATCATCAAAGACCTCAAAGAGCTGACTCAGGGAATATCAGAGTGTACGAACAAATTTTTTTAATTTAACTTTCATGCGCGTAGATTAAAAGATCGGCGAGTTTTATTACAACAGTTTGCAACTTCATGCCATGGGTAGGGTGGGGGAATACAAGGCTCAGCAAATAACCAGAACCTTGTAAGTTATTTCCCCTTAAGGCAAACACCTTGCAAGCCACTATCACTCACGTCCGCTAAGATGTTTGACCCCAGTCCCTATTATCACACCAGATCCTCTGAGATGACACGATATTTGCATGCTAAATAATGAATCACTTTTGGGTACGTATTAATTCACCTTTTTTTGCAAATTTGTCGCATGGATTTATACTACAGTTGATGATGTCAATAAAGATTCATGTTAATCCAATTTTTTTTTCAAAATGTTTTTGAGTGTGATGGGTTGACTTTCGGGTCTTCTGGCTTGGTCTATGACCTGTTCTTCACGAGTCAGGTCAAACGCGAGGCCATGGACATGAAACTGTGTACTCACAAATTTCGCAACACGGTACATGTACGTAATGAGAGCGAAGCACCATTAAGTACCATTACGTACGTCTGCGAACTCAAGAACGCACGAAAAAAAATGAAAATGACAGTTTAGTTCGACTGAATAAAGTGCTGCAGTAAACAGTGTTGGGGAGGGAGGAAGGGTGGGAGAGTGTTCCATACACACACACACACACACACACACACAAATGGCGGTGGTATTGGGTGGATTTTGACCGTGAAGAACAATATGCGTCGCTTGCTGCTAGTTAAAAAATGGAAATTGAAATATATATACATATATATATCGCCGCCAATATTTCAGTTTTCCCAGCGAATAACGCTCGTGGGCGTTTATGGGAAGCCGACCGAATAATCGCCGTTTGAAATTTAGATACTGACATGTATGAAAATGTTAAATGCAGAGAGAAAAAAATAAAGGTGTTAAGTTTCATAGCCTACGTCTGGCAGCGCAATATTCCCGCTAGTGTTATGATACGTTCGCAATCGTGCTTCTGGCAACGCAACGCCTCATATAATCTATAAACGCTGAGTTAAAATTCCATTCATACGTCAGACGGTGCAACATTCAGAGTAGCTGTTATGCATAAAAAAATTCATACGTCTGGCAGCTCAATGCTTCAAATTCATACGTCTGGCAGCTTAATGCTTCATAGAATGACATTATTGCCCCCAAAGTATCAATTTCACAACGAAATAGTTAAGTGAAACTTGTGGCATAAATTGTTTATCTGAGCAACATATAGCTTGTTTATTGACCTGTCTCTGATGACGACATCATGACATTGTCATGAAAACATTATCTGGCAATAAAGCAAATAAAACTGGATTCACGGGGTCGCAAGAATGTGATTTTGAGAATGGAGTCATGATAATATTATTCAACATCAGATACGAGAGAAGTTAAAACTGGTGTTAATATTACGAAAGAACAGCTGACGAGATTAGAATAAAGAGAGGGATTATAATGGCATAAATACCTATATCTAACTACCAATTTGTGTTCCACAGGGATGGAGTTCTACACAAGCAAGGCCCAATTTCTTGAACATTCTCCCTGATACAACTTTTTACACTCATGCATGGTGTCCACATCTACAATTTCGTCCTTAACTGTTTATTCCATTCATCCACTAACTCTACACAAGAAAAGTACTTCTATTCATCGTTTCGAACAAGTTTCATAATTTCATATGATGTCCTTTGGTTGGTCCAACCTTGCATCTGCTGCTTTTGAGGAGCCGTCAACTCTCTAACGTCTTCAAAGTTGTTTAAAAAACTTAAAAGTTGTCTTCAAGTCACCTTCGACAGTCTCTAAGGCAGCTAGAGTCTCCCTGGCCCACATAACACAGCCCCAAGAGTGGAAAAGAGGGTCAAAATATAAGCTCAGCACCCCACTGCCAGAATGACACTGAGAGAAGACCCATCTTCTACCTTCGTGGTCCAGTGTTGGAGGGTGGTAATGTTACCCTACCCTGCTCCCTCCCTCACCCGACTTGCTCCTCCGAACACTCAGCGACGCCCAGGCGACACGAAACATACCTCGTCATCAGGGTGGCTCGAGGATCCTGACCTGTGTGGAGATAGAGGTGTCTCATGACGTGTATTCCAAGTGCTGAAGTTAATCCTGTGTGGTGGCTTCAGTAACCCTGGCATCATACATGACGACAAATGGCATTTACCAACGTCACAGATGCGAATAAAAACGAGTGTTTGAATAATAATATTACGCCATCTCGAAGGAGCAAGAAAATGAAACAAAAAACAAACCCGTCATCTTCCTTTTATCAAGCGACTTGGCCGATTGGGAAAATCATGGACGACATGCAAGCCGCCTCGAGCAATTCAAACAACAGCAGGACACGCCAGGTCGCCTGACGGACAAGGGAGAACAGAAAGAGAACTGCCAACTGTGGTTCCTGCCCCGGCAGAAGGCTCGCATTGTAGCCGTTGTACGTGCATGACGTCCCCAGCCACAGCAGGAGATATAGCGGTGATCCAAGACGAGGTTGCATTACCTGTGCAATGTCGTGCACACGTTGTCACTAGGCTGAATTAGCTGTGCAATGTCGTACAAACCTTGTTATCATCTATGCCCAGAGTCGCCAGGCACTGATAATGCTGATAAGGAACTGATATACTCGCACACGTCCTGCATTTTTGGTAGGACAATTTTTCAAATATGAATAAGAGCTTTTTTCCTGAGTGAATAAAACTAAGCCTCTGTTATAAATGCTGATTTACAGTTCAAATCGGTTTTGCTATCATACACTATCATATGAATTGACACGGCTTTGTACAATGACACGAATTTCGGATCCCACTTGCAAACGAACCATATTGCAGCCAGCTTTCTGTTAATATAGAATGGCTTATGGCATCCAGTCATCAATCGATGATGCAGAACACATCTTTATCATTACCAACGAGTGCAAATAACGACCAGTTCCAGTTCAGATGCGTCACTGGAATAGGTCTGGGATATACGCAATCTTCTCTATAATGACAGTGTTGTGTGTAGCTAACAAGACAAAAGATCTTGCGTTAATGAGTGAGACGATAGTGAGGAGGGCTCTGGAGATCAGTAGAAGACGTACGATTAATCTATGCAAAGGCAAGAAAGAGGTGAAGTACATGAAGAAATACACAACAGAAGCCAAGAGAGGCTCACCTACTGTCACATAACACTAAAAATAAGGTAAATGTCGGATGCTATAGGAGTTTAGGTAAGGTTTTCATAGTTTCTACTGATTTCTAAACACGTTTAAGGGACTTTGATTACATTTCTATGATCCTCACATTTTCTCTGGTCTTCATAACCCTCACCACTATTAAGAAATCTAGTATCAAGTTAAGGACAGTGTTTCAAGTGTTTCAAGTTCAGGACAGTGTTTAGAGAGTTTCAGTCTTTCAAGTTAGGATCCAGTGTTACAGCTGTTCCAGTCTTTCCAGTCACTTCATTCCAGCGTAATCCACAGACCAACGTCATCTGAGGCCCAGCGTCAAACCGTTCAAGAAGTTAACCTTCTGAAAGTCTTAGTTAACTTTCTTCCCCTCACTCTCTCCTTCGGCGTTTTCCTTCCTCCCTCCTCCTTGCACTGCTTCATTTCCCTTGCTCCCTCACTCCTTCCTTGCCTCCTATCCTCTCTTCCTTTTCACTCTTGACTCCTTGGTCTCTCTCTCTCCTCCCCCTCTCTCTCTCTTTCGCTCTCTCTCGTCCATCGAGCAAATCTCCAGAACGACGAAAGAATATTAGTGATTACCAGGTCAGTGTTGCGTACAAGTGGGCTCCCGAGACCTCCTGATCCCATCGCCGCAGTCTCAAGTACCAATCGAAGGAGTTTCCATTGCTTTTAAGAAGGATCTGAAGCGTTGCGGGGATATGAGCCCCAAACCAAGCCTGTGTTTTTTTTTTATAGAACCACGAATACAGTTTGGGTGTGTTTCTTTTGTATGTTATTTGTCCGCATCCCAGTAAACTTCTCCTCTTAAAGGCTCACCGGTAAGGTGTTATGGAGGGAGGAAGTAGCTACGTACCTGGAGCGAGGAAGGTCCTCCGATATAACATTTTATTTAGTTAAATGTCATATATCAATGTGCCATTTGTGGAGAGAGAGAACCACTCGCGGTGCTGGATCGAAACCCACAGTCATGAAGTGATCTGCCATCTGGTATTCTGGCGATGATGAGTTCGGTCCACTGCTTACCAGCTCGCCTGGTCCCTGTCATCCGTGGAGAGAACCACTCGAGGTAATGGACCCAACACATCATTAGGTAATGAGTAGTTCGTTCCACAGTCAGCCAGCTCACTCCTCTGATTCCTGAACCTTGGAATGATACAGTTGGTCTGCGTCCTTCTTCTGGGGATTTTCCCCCTCGATGCCTTTACGTGCCACAATGGAAAGGTCTGGCATGGGGATGAAAAGACAGTTCTCAAGGAACTGTATTGTATCCATTGCCATCAAGCTGCCTTGTGGCACTTTATGGTTCGCGAATAATGCAGGTTTAATGGTGCAGAAGTATGGTGGATTTGATATTACAGAACTGTGGTACTTGGCGCGTGAATAATGCAGGTATTAACAGTACATGATGATGGTACTTGATGGTGTGGAAATAATGAGGGTTTAATGGCAGAGAAATATTCTAGTTCCAATTTCAGTTGATGAGACCAGAGTTACGTCACTTGCTGAGGACTGAACTTAAAGCAGTTTGACCTTAATTATGGCTATACAAATTTAATGGCTTCCGTACATCCACAGTTAAAAGAGATGATTACCACGGAGGAAAACGGAGAGCCCCGGTGTTGGACCTGAAAGGAATTAAGATTCTGAAATGGTTCAAAAAACACACGGATTATGGACGAAAGGTAATTGTTAATCTTCCTAATATAAGATAGATACCGACACAATGGATGAATGTAAATAGATATTGAATATACGTCAAAAGAAGCCATAAATGTTTGTTATATCACAACATTCTCTGAGGCACAGGGGGTATGCAAGAGAGCAATATATCATGTCGTGATGGCCGGGTTTAACGCACTGTCTCCCAGAACTGTGTGTGGGGGGGGGGGAGGGAAAAAAGGGGAGTCAAGCAGAGCGTTAAGTTGAGAGTTATGGCGACAGCTGTTCCTGCAGTGACACTTAACCCGGGGATGAAGGATGACGCGCTCAGGGACGGGGGCTGTCCAAAGCATATCCTTCAAAAGATCCTAAGGGTTATTTTTTTTTAGGGACCGTTCGGCTCTATGAAGATACACCTCTTGATCCTAAGGTTGTGTTTTTTAAAAGGGCCGCTCGCCTCTATGTCAGTAAACACACTTCTGTATTACTCTTCATTTGTCTCAAGTAGGAATGGCCACTTCGCTCCAGCTTAGATTCAGTCGTCTTTGTAGAGAGGGTGATGGGAAAGGGCGAGTACCATTCGTCATGTGTGTGTGTGTGTGTGTGTGTGTGTGTGTGTGTGTGTGTGTGTGTGTGTGTGAGGTGGAGACTTCAGGGTGGTGAGGTGTGCTGGTGGGTCATGAGGTGTCGTAAGCGTCTTGTGCCAGCTTTATGGGAAGGCTGGGGTCATGGCGTGAGTGGGAGTTCATGAGAGAACTCAATTAGCATTCCTTGTGTTTTTCCCTTCGAGTCTTCGTGATTGGTAGATCAGAGTCCACGTGTGTTAATGATCTAATTGTAATTAAAGTACCTATTTGTACAGTACAATACTCTGGTAGTGTGTGCGAGTGTAATCACCTCTTTGTACAGTACCGTACTTTTGCACAGTAGTGTAAAAGTACTTTTTGCTACATCTTCTCCAACACATTTCTTGCTTGAGTTTCTTTCTATGGCCTCTGGTTGCTCAGGCTCTTCCAACTTTCTGAGTTGTGTTCCCCGTCGACGTAACAGAACTGGTCTAGAAATTCGAGGATTGTGATCCAATTACGTCTTCCTCTTCTCTCATCCATAGTGGGCAAATTCATGAGATTTAACCTCTCACTATAACTCACCTCTCTTAGTTCTTATACATTCTTTCTTACCCTCCTCTTTCTTGGGAATCTGTCCATGGGTTTCACAGATAAATGGCTATTAGAAGCCATATAGGTTATTAGCCAGAGTCCCTACTGTACGTCATATATACCAAATACATATTAACATCTGTTGGACTTCTTCTGACACGTCAGTTCGTAAAACGCTAAGACGTAGCTCCTGTTTCTCGACTCGGTGGAGCGAAACGGTTCGAACGCCTGATCGAACCAACGCAATCCCATTAAAGGTTCAGTTCTCTACCAATGGTCCGGGGAGGGGAATTCTCTGTAGGGGGGTAACGAGCTGTAACGACACTACACCAGATTATTACCTGACGATTAAGATCCTCTGATCTCACTTAAGAAACTAAATGGCAATTGGTTTTATTGCTTCAAACCAGGAGTAGCGTTCTCTTCTAAAGAATATAAGGCAGAACTGATAAACATTTTGACTCCTGTAAATATAATCCTGGTTGTAAGATGTCATGTAAATACGGGATGAATTTTTCTTTTATAAGAATAGTAATAGACAAGTACAAATTCATTTACAGTTATTAGTGTCAATATAAAAGACTATTGTAGGTTTATAATTAACGCAAAATGTCGTTACTCTGTTGATAAATGAATGTGGTCCCCTGGTCATGATGGGGACGTGGAACATGGGTCATAGTACCATCAGATAGTAACAGCAGCTGAGTAACAGTGGAAATATGAAATGTATTTGGTATGTCTGACGTATGGTAGGGGGGACTCTGGCTTAATGACCCTTGGCTATTAATAGCCATTAAATCCGGATAATTACTTATTTGGGCTGTAAGCTTATCAAAAGCCAGGGTGATCGAAGCCATCGACGTCATTTTCCAAAATCCAGTCCAGAAAATCAAGATTGAATTCAGGATCATTCATCGATCATACATGCTCTCACAGCATGTATAGCTCTTTTTGCATACATACATACATACATACATATATAATGGGATGGCCTTGATTAGGGCCTCAGCTGCCCGTGCCGTCTCAGCTAACATTAAAAAAGAATGGGAAAATAGAAAGTGTATCTATCTACATATCTATCAATAAATCAGAATGATACTAAGACCCCTTTTACGGGACTGCTGCAGCTTCAAGTCTGCGCTACTTCAAGTAGCAGGGAAGTTAATCTTGAGAGTACAATGGAACCAGAATATCGTCGTCCTAAAATCTGTGAGATGTTTACTTCTGTGTGCAAGACTTGCTGAAGGATATCTGGGGATAGAAAAAAACAAACAGCAAAAACTCGTGTCTTTGTTAAGCGAGGAAAATTGGGCCAAATGTTGATGTGCGGCGCACCGTTGGATATGTTAGAATATATTATAGTGCCATGTTGGATATGTGGGAATGTGGTATACTGCTATGTTGTATATGTGAGAATGTGATATATATCGTCATGTTGGATGTGTGGAAATGTGGTATACTGCTATATTCGATATGTGAGAATGTGATGTATCGTCATGTTGGATATGTGTGTTTACAGTATGATATCATGTTGGATATGTTGGAGTATAACCTACTGCCATGTTCAGACATATTGGAATATCATAACTTACTGCGATGTTAGACATTTTAGAGTATATTAGCATTCTTCCACGTTGGGTATGTTGGGATATGATATCATACTGCCATATCAGACATGATGGAGTTATGATATCATAAGACATGTTGGAGTTATGATAGCATATGTGACGGAGAATAGAAGGACATTTGCAGGGTCAAGAGTTACATAGATAGACATGGAAAAGGCAGATGGAAGGGCTGCTGACCCGAACACCTGTGTGTGTGTGTGTGTGTGTGTGTGTGTGTGTGTGTGTGAATGTGTGTGTAAGATGCTGCTTAATGTATATGTTTTATACGTTTCTTTAAAAGTTTAATCCCATGCTTTTGTCTTCACTTTTATTGTCTTCGTACTTCTGTACTTGTTCGCCTTTCCCTCCTGGGTGAGGTAGCGTCAGGAACAGACGACTTAACCCCTAGGGAGAAAAATCTTTTATTGGCTCCTTTTTTCAGGTTCCCAGCGACCCCCCAGTCTTTCGCTCCTCTTCGTCGCCTTCGACCACACGCACACACACACACACCCACACACCCACACACACGGAAGACAATTGGGAAGTGTTCTTTCTCCAGTATCC
The DNA here is from genome assembly GCA_032273605.1 of Panulirus laevicauda. NCBI lineage: Eukaryota > Metazoa > Arthropoda > Malacostraca > Decapoda > Palinuridae > Panulirus > Panulirus laevicauda. The sequence continues at coordinate 2,826 of JAUTXX010520274.1, read as the reverse complement.
CCAGGGATGCTCAGTCTCCAGGAATAGAAATAAAAACATGTAACTCACAAATGGTAGTGAGATAATTCTAAATTCTATTTGCTATAGAAATTGTATGATTATTCCAAGTTAGGTTGTAGATTTCTCACCTCTTAATAGCACAAGGTCTATACGCACTGGGTTGTGAATTATCTATCCAGTTAGCAGTTTACATGCGACAGAATTACGTTCTAATTGGTTGACACTCGTAAGCTGGTGTTTAATTGGCTAGTGGAATCCCCAAGCTCTTCTGGTGCTTGAGTTTGCCCTCGTGTGTTCTCGTGTCTAGATAACTCAGTTCTTTTTCTGTAAACCATTTGGACTTTGCAATGAAGTCGTGAGTTTATGACCTGCGTATGACGTTGTGATAATAATAATGATGATAACTGAAAGAACCATAACAATAGACATTGATACCTTGAAGATACTAGTGATGGAGAAGGAAATAAATAGTTGGTACATCAAAATCTTTACTTTCCAAAGGTTTGAGACTGACTTCGACGACTTTTCCAAAGTATCTGAAATACTTCTTCCAGTGTTCGAGGCTTAGTCTTTCAACTGGACAGTAAATACGAGTTACAGAACCTTAACTATTGTTCCCAAGGGTTGTAAAGACCTTTAATCTACTTAGAAGACTTTAAGGAGTGATTCGTTTTAATCATGTACGGGTAAAGGATCTGCTGGAGGCCCTGGAGAGCCGCCCCTGGGGTAGGGATTGTCGGCTGGAAGCGTCTGCCAAAGGCTCTCGGGAGCTTTCTGTGGTCGGCGAGGCCATCCGAGGGATCTGCCGGAGGAAGTCCTGGAGACCTCCTGTAGGAGGAATGGTATGATGAAGATGATGATAACGCCAGCGATAGAATCAGGATAAGGGCGATTGTGATCAGCCGACAGGAACGGCCGGGGATCAAAGTGTGATCCAATGAAAGAATAAGATCATGGCCAACTGTTCCCTCCCAAGTAACAAGTTTAGTTCATAGTATTTCCTCTGATAACTCTACCATATTATATACTATTTATTGATGTTATCATTTATTGTGTACAGTACATCATTGTTGTTTAAGCCTGCTGGTTTTTACATCTTATGAGAAGCCGTATCATAATATATCTCAGGATTAATTTGATATCATGTCGATATCAACCTTCATGTTAAACGTGTTACTCTAATTATCTGATTTACAACGCCATTGACATCATCCTTGAAAACACTTTAAACAGCTGAAAATAAGACATGATATTTCGTTTAGCAATTCATAAATGCGCTACGCACTCTGGTCCCAGAATTGTACCGTGCTAACTGCTGTAAGAGCGGCATTTTTATCGCCTTTTCCTAAAGTGATTTTTTTTTTTGCACTTTTGCAACAAATCCGTTCGAGATCCGACGATAGCTATGTCCACTATATGCATTACATAGAAGGTTTTAAGTTTGCTATATTTACTATGTCTGTGTTAAAGTTTGCCACATCTACTACATCTGCGCGTCATAAGTTGGGTTAAATGTAACATCGTAGATTGATAATTACATTTTTTATTCAGTCTACGATGCCAGAATACCTTAGCACTTAAAGTGCTTTACTATTGGGAAACTAAAGAAAATGGGACTTGGCGTACCCCTGTATCAGTGTCTGGACGAAACAGCACATTTTCTGGTCCCAGGTCTGTGGATGTTATGGCTTCCCTGGATTGGTAGTGACGTTGTAATTTCCCAAGTCTTCCCTGCCCACTGCTCGTTGCTGGATGAAAATCAATGACTGAGTCGGAGGGTAGGTGAGAGGATGGGTGGGTTCCAGTGTTTATCTGACAAGAATCTCGAGCCTGGTTCTTGGTTCGCACAGCCGCCGCCAGGTGGAACGAGGAGGTTCAAGGAATACGTACAACAACAGATCTTGATCGGGGTTCGAAGCTTCGTTTTCGGTAGGAATATGTACAACGACCGATCCGCATCAGGGTTCGAAGCTTCGTTTTCTGTAGGAATACGTACAACGACAGATCCGGATCAGGGTTCGAAGCTTCGTTTGTCAGTGGTTAGGTGAGATATGGTCTGTTTCGTGTGGTGAACGAGGTACTTGCCTTCGCTCGCACCAGATGACAATTTGCCATGACTGACAGTTAAGTTTTGCTGACGAAAATTGACAGATTAATGAGTCGTCCAGGTTTTAATGAGTTGACAGATTACCTATACAACACTGCTGTTTACCCTGTAGAACATTATTCATCACAAAGGTGTTTAGAAGATGTTTGTGGTGAGAGATGTGTAGCATTCTCTTGCTACTGTTTGGCTGCTGTATCTGCATTGGGATCAGCTTCCACTGTCGAGGGTGTTTTTTCCTCAGGGGAAGCGTCCATTGTTCCTGAAGGTGATAATCTTCAGGAAATCTACTCCAAAAATGACGACCCGCCCATTTGAATATCTAATTTAAAACCTCTGCTTTGTATTTTATTGGGAGTGGCTCAGACTACCTTCAGAATGCTAATGAGTCGAAACTGTGCAGGGGAAAGGGGCGATAACGGTGTTGGAGGTGGTGTTGGCAGCAGTGTCGGAAGGGGTGTTGGCAGTGTTGGAAATGGTGTTGGCAGTGTTGGAGATGGTATTGGTGGCAGTGTTGGAGATGGTGCTGGCAGCAGTGTTGGAGGGTGGTGTTGTTGGCAGTTGGAGGTGGTGGTAGTGGCTGTGTTGGAGGTGGTGTTGGCAATGTTGGAGGTTGGTGATGGAGGCAGTTTTGGAGACTGATGGTGGTAATGGAGAGAGAGAGAGAGAGAGAGAGAGAGAGAGAGAGAGAGAGAGAGAGAGAGAGAGAGAGAGAGAGAGAG
>JAUTXX010520263.1:0-11462 GCA_032273605.1 Panulirus laevicauda | reverse complement strand
ACACACACACACACACACACACAACCTCCCCTCCCAACACCCCACCCCCATCAATTCCCTCCCACCCCGCCCCACCCCACCACCACCCCGTCGTTTCACCGGGGTTTGGGAAGGGGGGGGTGAGGAAACTGTGCATGATAATTAATCACGTCTGCCGATGATAATGATACTAAATGATTTAACGAGAGGTAACCTTCATCCAGGCGCCATGCGTTTTATCACGGATTGTTGCCGCTGTCGGTCAAAAATTGCATCAAGGGATTATAGCAAGAAGTGCACTGGCCTCCATCGAGAGAACATCGATTAGAATAAAAAAAAAAGAGGTTTGGAGAATATCTATATCACTCACGGGAAATAAAAATAATAATATTGCAGATGACTTTGTTATGTGTAGGGTAATTCATGATGTTAGTGATACTGGTTGGAAATCTAAGTATATGACGAATAAGCCTGTGTTTTCAGGGAGGTTTTTTTTATATGTATTGTACCGCCTTATGTACGTGGGATTACATATTCAGTGTATGTGGTCTACGTGGAATATGTGCTTTGAATAGGGAGGTGATAACTTGGGTTCGTAATTTGATTCCAGGAATGAAAATAGGGAAGCTTATGTGATACATGGATGTAAATACCAATTTGTATACTATTCCTATGTATATATTATGTACACACACACACACACACACACACACACACACACACACACACACAACTCTGATACAGAATGGTCAGGGTCAAGACGAGTCTACTTTGATAACATGGGGGGGGGAAATATTTAACAAAATGTTAAACTGGTGTATCATTGGTCAGCTTAAATTCCTTGATGTAACATTGTCTTAAATTACATATGTGAATAACAAAAAACTCTTGCATGTGCATATGAATGTAGATAAATACATAACATAAATTAGAAAAACATAACATCCCCTGGCTAACAATGGACTCGCCCAACTGGCGGCGAGTGTGAGAATGTTGCCAATTAGGTGTCAGTGAGTTAATACATAATCTCCAGATATTATATATGTAAAAATGTATATTCATATGATAATCAATGTTCTTAATAAACATTTGAATTAAGTCTGTTTCTGTAAATTCACTCATCACTACCACTTGTTCACTTCATTATGGTCTCATCTTTGTCATTTGAAGAACTAATGTCGCCTGCTAAAATGTGAACTAAAATGTGAGTGACTCACACGCCTACTTATAGTAAAATGTTAATGCTTCTCAGATATTCATCATGTCATCATACGTGATATTTTCAAAACCAAAATATCAATATTAAAGTAAAATTCATTCATTGTTTACGTTGCGTATCTCATGTGAAGGTGCCGGACCTGATGGTCATGACAGTCGGTTTGTCACGCAAGACATCATACTGACGCCCGCCTTTCATCCTGTAGTGAAACAATGACAACAAACACACCACACGTGAGGTCAAACTTGGTCTATACGCACATGCGCACGCACGCACGCACGTATATGACCTACAAATTTGGCGTACTACCTTCACTATGCCATTGTCGCTGGACTTTCCCTGCCACACTTGAAAAAGTTAAACTATCTGTTTCACAAACTGTACTGTCTGTTGTACTGTCTGTTGTACTGTCTGTTGTACTGTCTGTTGCACTGTCTGTTGTCGTCCGAGACATAGCGAGCTCCTCAGCTTAACATTGAACAGTTTAGTGAATCTGAAACGTGATCAACAGATACACAATGCTGTTGTTGGTGCAATGTACTCACTGCTTATGTCAGCTGCAGATATATGATAATGATTAGGTAATCTACATAGTTTATAAGAACGAACAAAAAAAATGTTGCATATTGCAACCTAAATAAATCATAACGTTATAGTTACTACGTAGAATGCAACGTAAAATAATTTTTCAGTGTTTACTTCTCAACAGGACACCTCGCTATGGTCCCCAGATGTACACCACTCCGACGCTGTTCAGAGCCAACAAACATCAACAATGGGGTCTACTAACAAGAAGGAAGCAGACTTCACCAACACCACAGCAACTCCTGCACCACGCTGGGTCTCGAACTTCCCTCTCTCACAGTTTGCTCGCTTTTAGCTCACTTCTGTCTCTTTTCTCACTCTCATACTTGCTGGTCTTCCTCCACCATCTCCTGTATGGTGGTGTTCGATGCCCATCATCATAATTAATTGCCCAAGTCAGTCCTCTCATTTTTCTTTCTCAATCATTCTATTAAACCATCTTTTCCAGACACAGACCTATTAAGTGTGGAAATAGCACAAGTAAAAGAAAACGTAATCCCTATATACGCATGAAACGGAGGAACTACGATTGGGATGATTACATAATATAATTGTCTACCATCTAAAGATAAAGAAAATGAGGGTACAGGATTATCAAAGAAAACGTACAAAATACATGTGAAATTAGTGTATATAAGCAATTGTTTTTACAATACCTATTCAAGTCTCTACGAAAGGCCTTACCAATCACTTATATTGATAAAAAAAAAGCATAAAGTTGGGTGAAACTGATATAAGGCTACATACTTTAAACGAAAAATTTGAATATACATAAAACCGCTTAAAATTCAAATACCTGAAAGCAAATGTGCAGTGAAGAGTTTAAAACAAGCGAAAGGGTAGAGTGACGAGGAACAAGGCTAATTTGTAATTCACAATAGAATATGAAATTACGTTTCACTCTAAAACTTTGCATTTACCTTAGGAAGAAAAATACTGGCGAGCTGCAATCTTCCATAACTTTTTCTCGATAATGAAATTATCAGGACAAACCTGACATAATGTCCTTACCCTGGCCTACATGTGTAACACAGAGCAACATTACATGCAGGCTACAGCCTCCGCCACACTCGTAGAAGGTCTGTGAGACGTGACATCAAGATTTCAAGTAGAAGAAATATTCTAATTCCATTTACAATATAAAATGTATGAGCTTCCGTCACACATACATATACGGAGGAAATGACATGTGGACGATCAAGAAAACATTAAACTGGCAATGGGAAACAAACAGACAGGTATATAGAAACCAGGATGATGAACAGGATAAACAAACAAACTAGGACAAGATGCCAACAGGTGAACAACATACACAGCACAGAAGCGGTATATGAATGACAGGATCAACGAAGACAAACATGATGCGACCCTCCCTTACTCCGGGTTGAGTCACTATGGCCCAGCGTGTGGGCTGGCTGGGGTTTCCCTCACGGGATACGGTCACGGACCCTGCCAGAACTACAACACCGTGACGTCACTAGTGAAATTTGATACAATGGACTCGCCCGCAGGGAAGTCCACTTCTAACGTTACTTTCACTGCCGTTCAACCAGTGACATGAATTGATAATGTTTATGTTGACGTCTATGATCATCAAGAAACAAGAGACGAGTAAGATTCTTCATCAAATTAGAGTGAAAATATGTAAATAAATCAAGGGATCATCCGGGGACCTCCCCCTCCCACTGAAGGTTGTGTCCGGACATTTGTGGACGAGGAAGACGACGGTGTCTGTCCTCCCACACACCACATCACATTATCATCACCCGGACGCAGGATACAGTTGTTCTCTGTATCCTTCCCTCAGTTCAGAATATGTATAACATTACCAACATGTATAAGTTTTACGATGAATTTCATGCGAAATCCTTTTATAGGCTGGGGTGGAGTAGGGGGGAGGGTTAAGTGGGAGGGTTCTCAAAGTAACACTGTAATGCCGACCAGGCTACCCTCCCCTTTCCCCTACATACCATCATTTCCCCCATCCTACATTGCCTGGTCTTCTCATACCATTTACTGCTGCTGCTAACTATCACTACTTCACTGCTACGATCTTTACTTGGCATGACTAGGTCCTTGTGGATGAAGGCAGTAGCTTCCCATTCTATTTTATAGCAGGAGGGAACAGTAAACACGAGCTGCGGTGCCCCACTATGCAACGTTTCCAGTAGCGAACGTTAAGTACTTATGGGAAGATACAGTAATAACTGCCGCGTGAGATATAAACTTTTAATAACACATATAATTAAGTCCTCAAGGACATCTAAGTCTGGCAGTTGTAACAAATGCAAGACAAATATCAACTTGATCACACAGACATGTACTTAGCAGGTATAAAATTCTTAAAAAAAAATGCTTAACAATATACGGTATATTTTATGCTTGTTCGCTGTTTCCCGTGTAAACAAGGTAGCCCCAGGAACAGACGAAAAATGGCCTTATTCGTTCACAACTATTTTCTAACTGTCGTTTGTGATGCATCGAAATCACGGTCCTCCATCTACAACCAAGGTGGCACAGACCTCTCTCTGGTTTTCCCCAGCCACTTCATATCCCCTAGTTTAGTACACTGACTGCACGCCGCCCAATGTACACCACATTGTTCCAATGCACTCTATCCCGTAAACGCCTAACACTCTCCTGCATATTCAGTCCTTTACCTTCCTGCCACAGAAATCCCTCTGTTTCCGTTCGCAACTTGAGGGTAGCCCGCTGTAATGTTTTTTTCTTGTCCTATACGGCTAACTTTTGGAACTCCACCTTCTCGTCTTTCACAGCAGATACGACCGGCACCGTCAACAAAGGCAAGTTTTCCATTTCATGCAAAGCTCTTCTGATTCTTCTTCATCCGTAGTTTTCCATCTTGTCATTCATTTCTTTATCATTTCTTTCAGAGACGATGTCGTGAGGATTTTCGTCCGTGACCGAAGCCTATCAAGATAAATGTCTGTTATCACTGTGCTGGTAGTGTCGGGAAACATAACAAGACGTGACACACTCCAGCCTCAAGGTAAAGTACACAGCATATGTGGGTATGTGACGAGTGGTTGTCGTGTGTGTAGTAGATATAAAAGCAAGTGTTGGGTGGACTGTGTATCACACACACCAACAGTATGGTTCACCTTGGTATCAGTGTTACTGTGCGTTCGTTTGTTGGCTTTGCCTGGATGAGTGATACACCAGCAGGAAGGTCCATCATCTGACTGGTCCTTGTGCCACAAATTTGACCCGGATGGTTCGTCTGTTGCTTGGTTCTGGGTTGGGTGTGGTCCGGGCCAGGCTCGACAGGCCCACTTGTGTCTTCTGGACTGGGAAGTGGATCAGAGATGCTCACCAGCTTCCTGCCAGCACACTTTCCAGGCTGGTGCTTCCCTCTCGCCGCTCCATATAGTTCCTGGAGTGACCTCTTGCTGCCAGGAACCAGCCCAACCACACCGGAGAAAGTGAGTGAGGCTGAAGGTGTGGTCGGTGTGCCACTTTCACCCTCCACCCTGGTTAACCTCACCCACATCGAGGCTCGAACACAGCTCACTCGGGTCTCCCCATGTGCCACTTTCCTCTGTGGGTGTCAGCAGCGAGCTAGCACTTCCCTGCAGGCTGGCACCGGCACACGTCTCCTTCACCTACTTCCACTTGGCGGGGGGCAGGACGCCTCCCCTTACCATAGCACCTGGACGGCCGCCTCCACACCGTCGTTGGCTGTCTGGGTCGAGGACGAGGACGAGGACACCGTTGGCCGGCGACCCACGTAGAAACACTTTCCTCGAACTTCCTGTGTGTTGTCGTTCCAGTTATAGAACACGACCAGCGGCACACACTTCAACAAACAATAACTCCAAACACTGAAATGTAGATATGGTATCCTTCTATTTACACCCAAATATGAATGAGACACAAAATTCCCTCAGGAGCCAAAAGGTTTGTCTTTCTCGTCTAAGAAATCCAAAGTAAACAACAAGATCTTACGAGGTTTAATAACGTTGTTGCGTATCTATAAGTAACACACATCACCTGGAACTACCTTCCTCCTCCTCCGTCCAACCTCTGACACATAGTTGGGATACGACAGTCTAGGTGTGTGTTACAGGCGGACCAGGTTCAGACACCCCAGGCTACCTTACCTCCCCAGCCAACCATCTAGGTATTGGTAAGTACAAATCTTACAGCAAAGAAGACGAGTAGCGAGCGTTGCTGTTGTGTATCACAAAGTTAAGACGCTGTGGGTCTGGCAAACTGATCACAGTAATGGAGTCGCGTTTCTGAAGCAATCATTGAGAGATGTCAAAATATCTAAAGGATGGTACACTCACAGCCAGCCATAATGGTAGAGGTATGATCTACTCAAGAACACAACATAAACTTACACATAAATGTGCGCAGATATTTCTAAATCCCGTCTACCAGACTTCTCATCCGTCTACCAAACTTCTCATGAACTAGAGAATGATTTAACTTTAAGCATTGTTAAAATGCATCATCCAGACAGACAGCCTCCTATGATACGAAGAGGTTTTATGCTTCCTACACATGGTAGACTGCTGTGTCTCTAGATTTCATGAATGTTCACAGAAAATTCTCGTTTGTCGTTTACTGACAACGTTGAGGTTCCGTCCACCATCCTGAGGAACACCAGTGGGTAGTACACAGGTAAGTCCACACTTGTCCTCAGGAACACAGGCATGTTCGATCCTGCTTTGGTAATTTTGTTCATCTGATCATAACAGTAAATTACCTTCCTAACTCTCTTCATCTACTGCTTCCAAAAATTCTGTCGCTCCGTTTTAAATTACAACCCAATAATCTTACTGTTCTCTGTAGCCATACATAAACATTTTCAGCGCACTTCTGATCATCCTTGTCTTCTTATATAAGCTTCTTTTTGCTTCATCTTATCAATCAAAACAGCCATTTTAGGTTACCTATTGGGCCAATTTTACTACCTTCAACAATTAACCCTTCGATCTTTATTTCTTCTTTAGTCTGTCATGAATCCGGAAGTTTTCTTTCACCCGGGGTGACACTATCATTTTCTATGACGGATCTTTTGTTACTTTCATCCCTACATAAAGAATATTATTAGTACGGTAGGTTTATATAAACAGTGAATACGATAACAAAAATCCAAACTTCGTGTATAAGTAGAAAGCTCTGGGTCCGATTATCAAACATAACTTATTCCGTAATTCAATATCGAATCTTTGACCCATCATAGGTATTGTCAATATATGAAGTAATGTTACATTCATGTTCGTAACTCTAACATGTTAAGATATATTTTTCCTTTTTAAATACCGCAAACTAAGCTACCTCTTATATCAAGCTGTCCTAGGTTACCCTTGCTATCAAATGTCAAATAAAACTAAGGAAGCAATACGTTCATGCTCGAGAATTTGTCTTTTTCCAGTGAATATACTTCATACTTTTGAATGTACTAAACTGTCACCGTACCTAATGTGACGTGACGTAACGGGTTTGTGAATAACAAGTAGACACTGTGATCAACTGGTAATCTGTAACGTAAACACAAAGTCTGAAAAACTGTTACATCACGTCATCACTGAGGGTTGAGCACTGTCTGACCAGCGTGTCAGTGGTAACAGTGTAACAAGCATCAACATAACGCGTTACTCCTGTACAAAAATCTTCCGTTACATTGGATGACAACACTGCTCACAGCAAGTGTTGGTAACAACGTTGTATGTTGAAGCAACGTGTACGCTAACGATGACGGACGTGACGAATGCGCTCTGGGGAGAACCAACCAGCCGACTCCACCAGGGAATCGCTTCTGCAGAATCGGTCTTTGATCGGCAGATGTGGAAAGGTGTCCGTTCGCGGCCGGGGTGGTAGAGGGAATGGTAAGAGACATCCACTGTCGTGCGAACGATTGTAATATACTAAGCGGATCGTGTATACTCGTGGCTGGGAGTATATGGGAAAACCTGGTAACAAAATACCTGATGGTCCCAGACGTGGGTTACCTGATGGAAACGCGTATCGGTAATCCAAATTTTTCATTATTTATAACAACGGTATAATGCAGACGGCTCCTCCCGACCCACAACTGTGATGGAGATAAGATAATGCGGCACAAACTCCTCCCCACCCACCACTCCCTCCCTCCCTCTGCCACAGGTCAGGTCGACACACAGGTCAGGGCGTCACACAGGTCAGGGCGTCACACAGGTCAGGGCGTCACACGTCTACAGCCGGTGTGAGCCAGCTGGCACGCCGCGCACGGGAGCGTGTGCCGGCGCCCGTGTTGTGAGGCAGTGTCACGTAACAACCTGATAAGCAGATTACAGCTATCTTGGTGATACACATTGTAACAGAATAAGATATCACAAAAAATAAACCCAATAACACGGATGTTCTGTAAAGCTACCTATCCTTCGAGGAAATAATCTTATCAAACAAAGATAACAGACATAATGGAAACCTGAGCTAAGATATACGTAAGTCAAAATACGTATTGAAATTCAAAATATCAATACTGCCAAATCTGTTTATAATTAACAATGTTTGAAACCCTACGTTCTAGTGATCCATTCAATGCAGTACATTCGCTGTACAAGTCTGTCTTGGGAACACATTATGTTCGCTCTAACTCTGCCTTTCACATGAGACGGAGGTATGAGTCTATCCCAAATAACATACAATAACGAAAGAACACTAAAGTTATTTCCTAATTGTAAAAGTTACCTGATCAAACGTTTGTTGTTACGAGTCATTACTTGTCTCCCCTACCTTAGATAATGGACTCGTCCTGATGACGTTCTAAACTTTCACTGTAGCATCGGTGGCACCACACACCGGTCTGTCCTCACACACACGAGCCATCATCTCTCTCTGTAATCATATCACCTGCAGTGAATGACCTACTTTCAAACAGGGCTCTATGTTTCCCATGTGATGAAAAGCTTAATTTAATGTGTTCAAAATAAACGAAAATGTATAGTTGATTGAAATTACCTGAACATAGGTATATATGGATGATTTTCAATCATAAAGTGTGACTGTTCATAATATATACACAGACACACTCTGCAAATAATGCAACAAATATCTAGAAACCCTTGCAGAGTTGAGCAATCCATTACAAACAACGCAAGAAAAGGTTTTAAACTGATATACAACTTATACGGAGGCATCTAATGGAAACATATCCTGAGGATCTTTAAACCAGACATACTCATTATGAATATTACAATACTGCTTCAATATGTAACCAGTAAGACAGGGAACTACAGTACATATTAGTACAGTGACCAAAATACAGTTACTACGTGGAAAATACAGAGATACACGTCATTAACCATAAATCAATTCATCCTAAATTGTTCCTTGTAACAACAACATAAAGAAACGTATTCAACATACTCATCAATTTTTCATTCATATTATGTTTACGTACCCTACGACTCCCCCGTGGTACAAATAATGGCCTCGACCGGCACCCGTTACAGGCGGTAGAGCCAGCGAGTAGCGAGTGCTGGCTAGTGTGGCGCCAGTGAGGGCCGAGGTGAGGTGATGCCACCAACTCACTGTTGTATGATCACGTGGTTGAATCTTTGTGTTGTCTCATTATCGAACTTATGGGTTTTGTATTTATATACATACGTCTTTCCAGGGGTTAATGTTTGTTTTAATGAACTACAGAATAATCTACATTCAAATGTGTAAACATCATCCTCGGGACGTTAATATTAGTTGTTGTGTTATAACTCAAATCTAAGCAGGCTATCATCATGTAATGTTAATCCTGTGTGCGTCCATGTTTGACTGACCTGAATCTTTGCCAGTGCAGCAACCAGGATAATCATCTTTGCAACGTTATCACGTTACTACCTTTGCAGGTTGCATGCATCCAATACAGAAAATTATGGGCAGAAATAGTAAATAATGTCGCTAAAGCAATATATACATCAGACGATATTCGACAGAGTTACCAGGTGTATTAATAACAAATCCTATAAGATGGACTAACTAAATAAGAATTCCTACCCCTATATTGTGCAGTGGTCATTATCGAGAATAACTTTAACTACATGTATATACACAATGAAAATTATTCAAAAATCGGCAGTGAAGATCGTAGGTAAGACACACTGTACTGTAACGCCGAACTTCCCACGGTGTTGCCTTGATATGCAAAGTGGGCTAGACAGCTGGCGGGAACATTCTCCTGGGGTATTTAAACCAATGTTGTGGCTGGAGCTAACCTGGTCGTCTTCAGATGTCAATAGAAATAAATAAGCATCCCACGTCAATCTATACTCTATCTCTCCTCTGTCAAGAGAAGGTTCACATTGTGAATAATACACATCCAACTTCGCAACATCTAATTTTAGTCTGGATGACAACAGTTTCAGCAACACTGACCTCCCCCACGATACAATGGCCTCGCCCAGCACCTGTCTGGGGGAGCGGGTGGTGGCCAGGGGTGGGTGTGTCGCCAGTGGGGGCAGGATTATCCCTTAACATTTGTAACGACAAGTGTTGATAGCCAGCCTGTCATCTACATTAAATATACACCAGCTGTACACATACAACCTTCTTCTGTGTATCATGCAAGAGTCAATGCATTTATATCTTTCTGACAAGGTGGTGAATCATACGATCAATAAATGAAATACTTTCAAACTTTATAATCATTTCAATTCCTATCATTCCATCATTACGGTAGAGAAATGCTGGGTAACAATACGACCTGTGTATGACTTCCAGCGAGCATTGTGGTTATGTAGGTAGTGCCCCAGCCTTCTCCAGCCCTGCCTGACAACAAGTCTTCCTCACTGGCGTCACCAAGCAACAACAACAGGTGGCAACGATCACAACAACACTTACAACCACCAGCAACAGAGACCGCCACTTGGTACCCACAGCTCTTAACCACCATCAACAACGACAATTACAAGGTCATTAAGGTCCTAAATGTAGTCAATGTCCGGCGTCACCCAGCGTCTGTCCCCGCCCGCGTCACGCCCGGGCTGGCATACCGTTCTGTCCTGCCGTCAGCCAGCCACCGGACACACCCCAGCTCAAGCCCTGACTCCTGATGGGTAAATTACCGTTAACAGGTACGATGGTCCCGTTAGCACCGTTGTGTTAACGGTCTTATCAGCCAACATCCTCAGCAAGGTCATCTTCACGTACAGTGCACACGGTACGCGCACCAAACAGGTCATCTATGCAGTTAACCAAGTTCCACAAAGCATGATATGTTCAGCTTGAACTTAATGTAAATAATCAGATAATTATACATCTACAGAGGAAATTGGTCTTTATTTAATAACTGTAGAGACGAACATGACGGTACCTTATATTGTCATATGTTCCCCACTCACGTTTGGCTCATGTGTCAGCACTCAGTTTCCTGTCTGTGTTGACCACGTGTCACGCAACGACATAATGCTAAGCCCACTACCTCCCCCCCCCCTCTGCTGGGGGAAAAATATGACTAAAAATATTTCAATTTTTGTACGAGTTACATATAATCCTCTCGAGGAAAACAAGAGAAAACTTGCGATGCGAGAACTTCAAAAAAAAATAAATGAGTTGAAAAGCTTCGGTGAACTAACCCCAGTGGATATAAAAGCAATGTATAAATTCAACTATGTGTACGAGTCTGCCAGTCTTTATACCTCACCTGGTGTGTGTGACGGTGTACACCATCACC
>JAUTXX010520241.1:0-11464 GCA_032273605.1 Panulirus laevicauda | reverse complement strand
ATTTAAACATCTTCTTTTCCAGAATTTCATTAACGCTCTCATGTCCAATGAATCTACAACTATATCCTCTAGACACTCAAACATGTGAGCTTCTTTTGGCGAGTTGTAAGTATCGGGTGAGAAAGGTTGCCATCTGTGGCGTGCCCTGAATCTGGCTGCTGTTGCTGCTGTCACCTGCTAAATGAATGTTGGCACCCCTGCTGTGGTCACCATCACCATCTCTGTCTTGCACTAGGGCCGCTCAGTCATAGCTGCCTTCATCTGGACGTATGATGTTGGTGTGGGACCTCCCACAGGCAACGACTGAGTGGTCCAGGGCTCATGCTTGGAGAAGTGTTTGGGCTGGGAGAGTTAGATATAAGTAGGGATTTCTCATGAATTGATTTCAGTTTATTGAGTAATATTTGACCAAAGTTTATAGGTATCATAGCTCAGGCACTTCCGAAACTCATCCCAACAATAGGGCTACGAAAGACTTGTCGAACTGCATAGTGTTTTCACTCATGCTTTTTTTTACTTATCAATGATATTCTGACTTGAAATTTTTATTTATTTCATTTTTTTATTCACTATAACAATGAAACTTTTTTAGTGGAATATTTCTCCACTTTAATTGTCTGCATTGATGATATCAAAAATGACAGAGTTTGAATATGAACTTTTAGCCAACCAAATACAAACTGTCTAATGCTGTTTCAGTCAAATTCATAACAAATAATCCTTACAGTACTTTATATTATTTTCTATAGGTTGAAAACAAAAAATAGAGAATAATTTAACTGTTACGTTTGAAAGAATACGGAGTGTTGTATTTCTCACATCAGAAAACCTCTGATTTCATACTTTTCAGAAACTACCAAGGCAGTACTGTAATTTATATTACTTTTTAAAGTTTTAGAATCATGAATATTTCATGTTGTGGTGTCAGATTTGGCTGTACAAAGCATTCACTCTCATTTTATAGTAATGTGATTAACAGTTTTACCATGTTTACACTGGTAGTATCATCGTCAAAAAACTGTTTTTGATTTTGTAATGCAGTAGGGCAGGTATGGTACAGCATAGAATTATCTTCATACATACCATCACTGTATTTTTCTGCTTCTATGAATTTGTAGTTTTACATGATCCTGAGCAATATTACTCCAGACAAATAATGTCCCTCATGCTAGAGATTTCATGTATTGTGTATGTCAGAACTGTGTTAATCAGAGTCTTTCGTGGCCTATCTTTGTTATTCTCTGTTGTTTGCCATCTTCCATATTCCTCTCTTGTCATATTCTTATACCTTTCATCCAAACTTGTCTGTTTCCTTTATCATAAATTGACCTTTCTTACCATCTTGCACCTCTTCCATCCTCATAATTTCAGCATCATTGCTTCAAAGCATTCTAATCCTCATCATATAAATCTTTAAAATTATTATATTATTTTTTCCTTTTTTCCTGTCCATATCTTTTCCTTTCCTATTTTCCCTCTTTTTTCCATCTACCCTCTCTCCTCATATATTTCTCATTTCTTTTCTGTGTAATCTTTCTCTTTGTTCACTTTTTCCTAAATTTCCCCTCATTCTTCCTGTATACCCTTCTTTTCCCTCCCCTCTCCCTATCTGATACTTCATTTTTTCATCATTGTTATTCTGTTGTAATTATATATTATTTTATCACCCCATTCTATTACTTTTGTTCACCTTTTTTAACTCATTATCTAAATCATACAATAGATGAAGAGTGCTGTAGAGATTTTAAAAGAAAACAGCATCCATTATAACAGAAATCTTCAACACCTTAACAGTAGCATCTCAAGGCCCTGTAGTACGTCTTTACAAATTTATTGTATTTCCTCCTTTTTTTTTATGGTGTTGTTATGTCACCATCACCGTTCCAACTCTAACGCTAATTAGCAAGAACTGTCTCTACTAGATGTCAGAAATCATTTTCATCAGCTTAATTATCAAAATCACAGCCAGTATTACAACAGCATTGCTCCTGCTTCCTCCATATTTGTCACAGCTGTCGTCAACAGAAACTGCCATCATCGAACAGCACTATAACCTGTGCACTGCCTCCATACAATGACCAGCACAACCACCATTACTACCACAATAGTCTTGAGCACTGCTTTCACAACCATTGGCACCATCACCATAACTACTGCTTCAACCACTGCCTCTTTTACTAACACCATCTCCATCACCACCTCTGTCAACATTATCATCACTGTTCCCACTCATATCACCATCACCACCTCGACTGCCACCACTTTCATTACAGTTGTAGGAACTGGTACCACTATTATAGCCATAGGTTCCACCAACATATATACACTGCCATCATGTTATTCTGCCTCTCTCTTGTTCTTGCAAACTGCCATGTATGAAATGTATTCCTTGTTCATTTGTTGTATTTATGTGTTCCGTGCTATCCCATAACCTGCCCTTGCCAGGCATTGTGTGAAACTGAGACTTTAGAGTTTCAAATGTCGTAGAAGCCTTAAATTACCGTCTGTTTGTAGTCTTATTCCTCCTTGCTATTACACATAGTCCCTAGAAATTATGTGATGTAGACCTCAAATTCCTTTCTGTTTCATGTTTACTTGTAAATTTATCCTGTGGTCAACTTTACAACCTCTTGCCAAACTTCATAACCCAACAAAGTGAATCTACAATTTACTGAACTTCCTAATAACACCCTTCTTGACCATTTGAAAACCCATTCTGCCAACCCATTATACAATTCCATGGCTCAGCATTCAGCATTAAACTTTATTATACAACTCGCCTAAAAACAAATGTCCCACTATTGTATACCCCAGAGTACCCTGAGCTACCCAGCATTCTACTGCAAGGTCTCAACTACCTATCTCAGAACCTCAAAATCTAATTCTGAATCCTACAGATATCACATCACCCACATACTAACATCATAGCTCTTAGAAAGCAACACACACATCCCTGCAACCCAAAACCTTCAGTAGGGCTACAGGACAACGCACACCATTGTAACAGCAACAGTCTTATGCCACAGAACTCTCCACAGTAAGCAACACCCTAACAAATAACACAGTACGACAACTCACAAATCCAAACCATAGCACAGTCCCACATCGTGCCACAACATTTCCAGACCACTTCAGTCCAGTCTCCACAACTGTACATACCCTATATCTGCTTTCATACCACTATATGCATTCATTCCATACACCACATTCCTAAAACCACCATTTCACTTCCAGAACCACCACCTCACTTCTGGTACCACTTCCACACACTCAGAAATGCCATCACACTGCCAGAACCTCCAATACACTCCCAGAATCACTGCTACACTCCCAGCACCACTTCCACATACCCAGAACCATTTCCACGCACCCAGAGTCGGCATAACCCACCCAGAACCATTGCCACATACACCCAGAACCACCACCGCTTCCCAGAACATCCATCACCAAACATCTAGTACCACCACTGCTCTCCTAGAACCACTTCCAGTCATCCAGAACAATTGTAACACACCAAGAACCCCCATCATCCACCGTGAACCACCATCACAGGTTTAGAACCACCACCACACATCCAAAAAAAAAAGTCACTCCCAGAATTATCGCCACAGTCCCAGAACCACTGCCGTACTCTCAGAATAACCATCACAATTCCAGAACCTTCACCACCACACTCAAAGAACCTCCCTTAGCACACTACCAGAACCACCATCATACACATAACCAGACACCTAGAACCACTGCCACACAACTAGAACCTCTGCCAATAACTCAAATCAACTGCCACACATCTAGAACCCCCACCACACTCCCAGAACCACCATTGCACTCTCAGAGCCACCTTCATCATACTCCCAGAACCACCACCACATTCCCAGAGCCACCCTCGCCTCAACCCCAGAACCACCAAAGCACACCCAGTATCTCTGCCTTTCCCAGGACCTGTGTCATCACCCTCAGAATCACTACCCTACTCCCAGAACCTCCAGCACCACGCATTTAGAACCCTCATCACAACAGGCACAGAACCTCCATCACACACCAGAACCCCCATCACCACACACCCAGAATCACGACCACACACCCAAAATTTTCAGCACACCTAAGTTCATGATCACATGCCTAGAACTTTCAGCATAATAAAAACTGAAACCACATAGCCAGGACTTTCAACATATTCAGAACCATGACCACACATCCAAAACATTCAGCACACCCAGAACCAGAACCACACACCCAAAACTTTTGTACACCCAGAATCACAACCCCAAAAAATAACTTTCAAGTAACCCAGATCCACGATCAGACAACCAGAACTTTTGGCTCATCCTGAACTACCATGCAGCTAGAATTTTCAACACATTCAAAGCCATGATCACACCTACAGTTTTCAGTACAGTTAAAACCATTACCACACACCTACAAATTTCAGCACATTCACAACCATTTCCACACACCTACAATATTCAGCACACCCAGAGCCATTGTTGCACACCTATAATTTTCAACACACCCAGAACCATTGCTACACACCTACAATTCTCATCACTCCCATAACCATGACCGTACACTTGCAATTTTCAGCATACCTAGAACCATTGCCACACACCTACAGTTTTCAGCACACCCAGAACCATTGCTGCACACCCACAACTTTCAGCACATTCAGAACTTCTCAGTCACATATGTATAGAACCTTCATTTAATAGGAGAGACAGATTGTGTGTTTGAGGAAAGAAATGTGAATATTCTGGCTCTGAAGGAAACAAAGTTCAAAGCTAAAGGGAAAGAATGGTTTGAAAATGTCCTAAGAGTAAAGTCAGGGGTTGGTGAGAAGATAAGAACTAAGGAAGGAGTAGTACTACTCCTAAAGTAGCTGTGGAAGTGTGTAACAGTATCAACTTTCAACACATCCCGAACCATGATCACACATCTACACCTCTCATCAAACCCAGAACCATTACTGCACACCTACTATTCTCAGCACACCCAGAGCCATGACCACACACCTGCAACTTTCAGCACACCAGCAATTTTCAGCACACCCAGAACCATTGCCACACACCTACAATTTTCAGCACACCCAGAACCATTGCCACACACCCACAACTTTCAGCACATTTTTTTTTAGAACCTTCCAGCCACATATGTATAGAACTTTCATTTGATACAAGAGATAGGTTAGGTTATGTGTTTGAGGAAAGAAACTTGAATGTTCTGACTCTGAGTAAAACAAAGCTCAAAGCTAAAGGGAAAGAATGGTTCCGAACTGTCGTAAGTCAGGGGTTGGTCAGAGGACAAGAACTAAGGAAGGAGTGGCACTATTCCTGAAGCAGTTGTGGAAGTGTGTGACAGTTTCAACTTTCACCACACCCAGAGCCATGACTGCACATCTACAACTCTCAGGACAACCAGAACCATTACTGCACACCAACTATTCTCAGCACACCCAGAACCATGACCACAAACCTGCAACTTTCAGCACACACAGAACCATTGCCACATACCTACAATTTTCAGCATGCCCAGAACCACTGCCAAACACCTACAATTTTCAGCAAACCCAGAACCATTGCCACACACCCACAACTTTCAGCACACTCAGAACCTTTCAGTCACACATGTATAGAACCTCCATTTGATAAGAGAGATAGGTTGTGTCTTTGAGGAAAGAGACATGGATGATCTGGCTCTTAGTGAAACAAAGCTCAAGGCTAAAGGGAAAGAATGGTTTGAAAATGTCCTAAGAGTAAAGTCAGGGGTTGGTGAGAGGATAAGAACTAAGAAAAGAGTAATACTACTCCTGAAGCAGTTGTGGAAGTGTGTGACAGAGGGTAAGGAAGTGAGCTCTAGACTGATGTTGGTAATGATGAAAATGGATTGCAAAAGGTAGGTGATTGTTAGTGCTTATACACCTGGCCATGAGAAGGAAAATCATCAGAGGCAAGTGTTTTAGGAGTAACTGAGTGAGTGTGTCAGCAGTTTTAGTGCAAGAGACTGGGTATTAGTGATGGGTGAGGGAAATGCAAAGGTGAATAATGTACCAGTTGAGGATATGATTTGGAGGCATGTGTTATTGTGTATTATGAATGGAAATGGTGAACATCTTGTCGAGTTATGCAGGGAAAAGGGACTGGTGATTGAAAATATATGGTTTGGAAAGAGTAATATACACAAATATATGTCTTCAAGTAGGAAAGATGGTCACCGGGTATTATTGGATTATATACCAATTGATGTGTGCGAATGTGAATATGCTGAGAGGAGCAGCTAGTGGGATGCCTGATCATTACCTTGTGGAGGCTAGGGTGAAGATTTATAGAGGTTTTGGAAAGAGAAACATTATGGGTGAAGAAAGTGGTGAGAGTAGCTGAGCTTCAAAAAGAGACCTGTGTGAAGAAATAGCAGTAGAGATTGAATGTAGATTGGCAAAAGATGATAGCCATAGAAACTAGAGGAGTAGGTGAGGAATGGGAGGTATTTAAGAAAGCAGTCCTGGCATGTGTGAGAGATGCAAGTGGTCAAAAGGTTAGTGAGTAGTGGAATAAGGAAAAGTTGTTAGTGAAAGAGAAAGAGATGTATATGGGTGGTACAGGGAACGGATGCAAATGATTAGATGTATAAAAGAAAGCGGCAGAAAGTCAAAGGGATGAAGCAGTGTTTGAAAAAGAGGGCAAATGAGAGTTGGGATGAGTGAAGATCAGTAAACTTCAGGGGGAATAAGATGTTTTGGAAGGAGGTTAACATTGTGCAAAAAATGAGAACAAATGAGATAATCAGTGAAGAGGGTAATTAAGGAAATGGTAACAGGTAGTGATGAAATGAGAAGAAGATGGAATGAGTATTTTGAAGAGCTGTTGAATGCGTTTGATGATAAGGTGGCAGGTGTACGATGTTTGGGTCAGGATGGTATTTAAGTAGGAGAGTTATGGAGAGAGGTTTGATGAAGAAAGAGCAGGTGGTAACAGTCGTACATAAGATGAAATGTGGCAAGGCAGTTGGAATGAATGGTAATAGAGTTAGATTTATTAAGAAAGATGGTGACTGTGTTGTTGACTGGTTAGTTAGGATTTTCAGTGTATGTATGGATCATGGTGAGGTGCCTGAAGAGTGGTGGAATGCATGTATAGTTCCACTGTATGAAGGCAAAGAGGATAAAGGTTCAGACTACTTAAGTATAAGTTTGATGAGTGCACCACATAAGTTGCATGAGAAAGTAATGATCGAGGAGGTAAAGGCATGTACATTGTATCAGAATGGGAAAAAGCAGTGTGGTTTCAGAAGTGGTAGAGGATATGTGATATCAGGTGCTTGCTTTAAAGAATGTGTGAGAAATATTAGAATAAATAGAAAGATTTGTACATGGCATTTATGGATCTGGAAGAAGCATATGATAGAGTTGATAAGAGATGCCTTATGGAAGGTTTTGAGAAGATATGGTGTGGGAGAAAAGCTGCTAGAAGCAGTGAGAAACTTTTATCAAGGGTGTAAGGCATGTGTGTGAGTAGGAAGAGAGGAGAGTGAAGGTTAATCTGTGGCAGGGGTGTATGAGGTCACCAAAGATGTTCGCTTTACTAATGGAAGGGACAGTGAAAGAAGTAAGTGCAAGTCTTAGAGAGAGGGGTGAATATGAAGTCTGTAGGGGATGAGGGGGGCCTGGGAAGTGAGTCAGTTGTTTACTGATGATACAGCACTGGTGGCAGATTCGAGTAAGAAACTACAGAACTGGTGAATGAGTTTGGATGAGTGTGTGGATGGAGGAAGCTAAGAGTAAATGTGAATGAAAGCAAGGTTATTAGGCTTAGCAAGGCAGAGGGACAGGTTGGATGGCATGTAAGTTTGAGTAGAGAGAAATTGGAGGAAGTGGAAGTGAAGTGTTTTAGATATCTAGAAGTTGACATGGTAGGAAATGTAACCATAGAAGTGGAAGTGAATCATAGGGTTCTTAAGGAGACAAAGGTTCTGGGAGCTTTGAAGAATGCTTGGAATAAGAAGTCATTATCTGGAAGGGCAAAAAATGGGTATGTTTGATAGTATAATAACTTCAATAATGTTGTATGGGTCTGATTCATGGGCTATAGATAAGGATGTGTGGAGGATGGTTGATAAGTTGGAATGAAATATTTTTGAGAACAATATGTGGTTTGGTGAAATGATAGAGTAAATGATAGAGTAAACAATAAGAGGGAAAGAGGGAGGTGTGGTAATAAGAAAAGTGTGTGTTGCATTGGTTTGTAAATGTGGAGAGAATGAGTGAGGAAAGGTTGATTGACAAAGAGGATATTATGTATTAGAAGTGGAGGGAACTAGGAGAAGGGGGAGACCAAATTCGAGATGAAAGGATGGAATGAAAAAGATTTTGAGTGATTGGGGCCTAAGCATGCAGGTGGATGAAAGGCATGAACAGGATAGAGTGAATAGGAATGCTGTGGTATACAGGGGTGGACATAATGTCAATGGACTGAGGGCATTTGAATTGGCTGTGGAAAACCATGGAAAGGTCAGCGTTGCCTGTTTGTGGATAGAGAGCTGTGGTTTCATTGCATTACATATGACAATTAGAGAATAGATGTGTGCAATGCGCCCTTTCTTCATCTGTTGCTGGCACTACCTCCCTTCCCATACAATACAAGTACGTAATTGCACACAATTTCAGAGGCTTTCACAAGCTCCTCTTTACCAGTCCCTTCATTTCATCCTTGCTAGTGGTTACTTTACCAAAGTCCCTTTGTCTCATCCATGCCGGTGGTTACTTTACCAAAGTCCCTTCATCTCATCCTTACCATTGGTTTCTTTAGTAATAATAAGTTTAAGATCTCATCTTGTCTTTTATTCATCACCCTGAAGCCTCTATATCTCTTTCCCCAACCCTATATGCCTCACATCCACAGCCATGAATCCCATAACCTCACCCCATGAACCACGTACCATAGCCAACCACTAACACTCAATTCTGATTATTCAGTTTCATGTAACAAACCTCCTCCTCATCATGCCAACCCTAATCCTCTCCTTCAAATCCCAGAGCCCCTATTTCATTCTTTTCAGCCTCAGCTACCAAACTCTTAAGTCATTAATCTCATCTTCCATCCTTGCCTACAAAATCAACCCCCTAACCTGCTCCTAACTCCTAAACCATACCTTCTTACCCTTACATAGCCACCTGTTTTAGCTTCTGAACCTCTTTTTAAACCCCCAGGAGAACCTTGTTTATCAATCCCATCAACCCTGCCAACCTCAGCTGCTAACTGACAGTCCACAGGCTTCTCCTTCCATTTTGTCCTCATTGTACTCTCTTTCTCCTCGTCCCCCACATTGCTTCATGTAAACCATGCTAACCCTTCCAACCCCTCCCCCAACCCCAGTGATAAATGCAGATGATTACAGACTTGTTTCTTCTTTTGTAGTGGAAATGGTAATCCTTTTCCCTTGGCTTCTTTACCATGGCTAGGTCCCTCCCTCCCTCCATTGCCTCCCATTTTCTGAGCTCATTCAAGTCCTCTCCCGCAATCTTGGTCTGAATTCATGTCACCTGGTACTCTTCTTCACCCATAACACAGCCCCTCCTCACCTATGGTAGCCTTCATTCTCCCTTTGAAAGTCTCTTTTTACCCCTTCATAGCCTTTTTCTTTTTATACACCATGGTAGCTTCTGTTAGTAACCGTCTTTATCCCCATAGTAGCCTCCTTAGTCCCTCAGCAGTATTTCCTCTCTGGTAACCACCATTTATCCACTGCATTGTGGACTAGACCCATTGTGCTTCCGTGGGCCTAAGAGTTCCCTATCTTAACGGGTGCCAGAGACTACCAGACTATTACAGTACAGTAATCTTGGGAATGTAGTTGCCCTTCACCGCTGCTGGTCATAGGCCTAATGTAAACTCCAAGAAGAAGCTTAATTATATTCTTTATCTATTGCTAAATAGATAAAGAATCACTGGTCAAGGAATATAAAAGGTTTTATAGTTCTAAACTAGGCTCAAAAGGTCTAGTTACTAGGGGAAACTGAAGCTTTATTGCTCTTACTTAAGGCTCAAAATCCCTGGTAAAGGTGGATGAGTCTCTTGCAGCCCCCTTTACTGTGGGCTTAGAATACCTCACTACACACTATAGATCAAATGGTACCTGTTCAGGAAGATTGAATCCTAAGCTCTTCTTATCTTAGACTTAAAGCTCCCTTCCATAGGATGATTTTTTTCCGAATTAGTTTTTGCAGATTAAGTATTCCCCTTTCTCCTCTGATGATAATATTCTGTTGATTTGATTTACTTTATGTATGACGTTCTTGGTCCTAGAGTTCAATTACGTAAGGATCACACAGTTTAAAAAGCAACTATATTCTCTGGGAATCCCCCACCCATCGTTACTCTGATTGGCCCAATTAAATTCATTTTGAATTTTTCTTTTATTGTCGGCTGATAACTGTTAGTAAGCACCATAAATCTGAGTAATCCAGAAAACAAAAGAATAAGAACCCATCATTGCATTTCTGAAAGCAATATATTGTGAATATAAGATGGTGATTTTTACAGACCATGGTAGTGTTGCCATTGTTAACAAGATCTATTGCCTTTTAGTTATTTGTCATTATGATTATATGGCCACTGTATGGTTCTTCCATGCCGCCAGTGGTTAATGATAAGAGTTTCATTTAGGGAATGGGATTTTTTCTGTTTTTTGTGTTAAAGGGCAAGAAATTGCTGAGAATATAAAATTTTTGCTTCAATGTCAGAAATGTTCTGGGTTGTTAACAAATTTTCAGTGTGTCTACTTCAAAACTCTGTTAGTCCTAACATTAGAAATATGTTGTTTGGTCACCATTGCAGCAGCAGTAACATAACTTGAATGGTGAGTGAACATCTGTTTTACTCATCTTTTAGACCAGACCCACTTCCTACAAAAGCATATTTTCAGAACTAAAAGGGTTGGAAAATGGATGAAATTGAGAAGGATGATTTAATTCTGATACCTACAGTGGTCGCTCTGAACCCTGCCAAGGTGCACAGACTTCTTGAACAAGGATATGAGCAGTAGATACTTGACTTAGGTTTCTAGATTAGGCCTTTCTGA
Organism: Panulirus laevicauda; assembly: GCA_032273605.1. NCBI lineage: Eukaryota > Metazoa > Arthropoda > Malacostraca > Decapoda > Palinuridae > Panulirus > Panulirus laevicauda. The sequence continues at coordinate 394 of JAUTXX010520241.1, read as the reverse complement.
TGCCACACTGCCCCAATATCAGTGCATATATACGTATATATTTATTAAAAAAGGGGCGACTGTGTTGTTGATTGGTTGGAAAGGATATTCATCGTATGTATGGACCGTGATGAAGTTCCTGAGGATTGGCGGAATGCATGCATAAAGCCATTGTACAAAGGCAAAGGGGATAAAGGTGAGTGTTCAAACCATAGAGGCATGAGTTTGTTGAGTATTCCTGGGAAATTACATGTATGGGTATGGATTGAGAGAATGAAGGCATGTACAGAGCATCAGATTGGGGATGAACAGTGTGGTTTCAGAAGTGGTAGAGGATATGTGGATCAGGTGTTTGCTTTGAAGAATGTATGTGAGAAATATTTAGAAAAGCAAATGGATTTGTATGTAGCATTTA
>JAUTXX010520230.1:0-11464 GCA_032273605.1 Panulirus laevicauda | reverse complement strand
ATCTCTCTCTCTCTCTCTCTCTCTCTCTATCTCTCTCTCTCTCTCTCTCTCTCTCTCTCTATGTCTCTCTCTCCAGTTAGCTGCATTACTTCGCTCACCCAAATTGTCCAGAATATCGGGACAGATACCCAGCAATATCTGGAGGTTAACATTGCACATATAGATATTCCAATCTTCGGTCTGTACATACGTGGCAACATAATATTACTCGTTTTCTGCTTATTTGCCCCGATGGGCGAGTGAGACTGGATGATAACCTCTTCAGCACTTTAGGTCTTTGGGTATGATGGTCTGGCCTTTGACCCGATCCTTAAGGGTCAAGTCAAAGGTCAGCTCATCATACCCTTGGGTCGTGTCTTCGTCATCTAGGGTTCAAGTAATAATAATAATAGTAATAATGATAATAATGATAATCGTTAATCAAGACATCGCCTGAGAATGGCTTAAACTGCTCATGTGACGCCTTGGTAGTACCATTAATCAGATGACCTTGCTGAGGTCCTCACCCAACCCAGGTGCAACACATGTATTAATGACACGTCTCCCCACAGGTACGTTGTTCACCTCTGGCTTCCCACCTGACACCTGTGTGTGAGTGTATATTTTGTAGCCATTTTGTAACATGTACACTGTACTCCAGATGTACAACACTACACTGGTTCAACAGCTCCGCGGGGAGGATGAACACCTAGGTTGAGTGTAGGCCGACTACCATGCACAGGATTCGAACCTATGCGGCCTCGACCCCCGGGCACTAGCGCGTGCTGACGCATGGTCAGTAATGCTACACCACGGAGGCCTGTGTGTGATTACGTATTTGTACTGTATAGAGAAGGAGTTTACGCTCTTATGGCCCCATATCATGGACATTCTCCATCATACTTCTTGAATTAATGTATGCTGTCAGCATTAACCATATCCCAGTTCGTGTATTTGTACACACAGTTCATCAATGTATCCGCTTTTTAGCTAAGAAGGTCAGGATAACATCAGTTGGCCTCAGTCAGTCAGTCATGTGTTTTTCCTTATAATTAGCTGGACTGGTCTTGTCTGGAGCAAGAAGTTACCGTTCTGGTCCTGTGGTCAGCAGTGGTGATGGCATTTACCTCTCGATCCAGGTGACTGACTGTGTGTGTCAGGCTTTCCTGAATATACGATTTATATCTTCCATTATATCTCAAGTGCCAGAAGTGTCTTGGGTTATGACAGAACTAGATGATAGGTGGATAGACCGAGGCGACGACTGTAGCCTGTTTGCTGCAAGTTATTGGGAGGTTAATCACATATACACAACCCTGTCACGTTCCTCTCTTGAGGCAGACATCCCCTTGTGATGATGGTGGATGATGAGCTGTAATGTCTTGGTCGGAAGTGTGTAGCGTAGATGGGAAGGATATCTAACTCGACCTGATGGTCTGTGATGATGTTATCTGCCGGAGGACAATAATAGCATCTTAACATTCCTGATCTGTATGGCTAGGGACAGGATAACAAAGCAGGAGGCTTCTCCCCACCCACCACTATAGATGGAAACGGGATAGTAAAGCAGAAGGCTCCTCCCCGCCCCCTACCCTGGGGTGTGCGACACATCAGCCGGCAGTACAATAACTATGACGGAAGATGTGGAATACAGAGAACACAGTATAATGACATGGGAATGTTATTAGATGGACAGTAGGAAAACATTTGTATCAAATCACAGCTGTCGCTATGTTGCCCTGTTTCTACAAGTATTATTTACACTACTATTCTCGTGAGCTGACTGCATGTGTTCCCTACGCCTGGATTCGCAACCCGCATCTGGCTGCTGCTTCCCACAGTTTGTGTGTGGAGACCAGCCGCTCGAGCATTGACCGTTATGACACCTCCTCCTTCCCTCGAACAGCTAAGATGTGAAATGGTCTTCATTCGACTTTCCCTCATAGTATAAACTCTGAGTCTGGGCCACGAACGCCTGCGGAGCCCTGATTAATTTTTCTTTATCTCGCTTTATCTCCCTCACCCGAGATGACCTTTGACTGGGGCATGTTTTGCCTCCGTCTTGTCGGTCACTGAATGAAAAAAAAGTTGAAATGTGTTATTATGATTCTTGAACAGGTTTACTGTCTGATGATTAATATCACGAAAGTATTTATATCTGTCATGTATTGATAAACCTCGTCCTTGACAACATCTGGTGGTGGTTGGTGCCACAGTTCTGTAACTGTGTCTCGGGAAATATTTGTATATGTGGCTGGTGAGGATGATGTACACACCTAAATGTTCAGTGGACTCTTAAGACCGTGAGCCGCCCATACAGGAGGAGAGAATTTGGACAGGTGTTTGCTGACGGGTGGATGATGTGTGGTGGGCGGGTGCTGACAAACATTAGTAGGTGGGTGGTGAGTGGGTGCCGACCCACATTAGTAGGTGGGTGGTGAGTGATGTTTACCCTTCGACTTAGGTGGGCGGGATGGATGGAGTGGTTGGGTTGGGTGGGCGGGTGCTGGCCCAGAGATTAGGTGGGTCTATTGTAGGCAGATGTTGGCCCAGAGATGTAGGTGGGCGGTTGGGTGGGTGGGTGCTGGCCCACAGATGTATAAGGGCGACTGATTGGGTTGGATGGGCGCTGGCCTAGAGAGGTAGGTGGGCGGTTGAGTGGGATGGGTGAGTGCTGGCCCAGAGATGTAGGTGGGCGGCTGTGGGTGGGGTGGGTGCTGGAGCTTGCGTAAACCTGACTCAGGCCGGCCGCCCCACGGTATTGCCGGAGCATTTTTACCAACAAACCGGTCTGCTCGTAGCTCAGGTTCCGCGCAAACTGGGGCGGGGCAGCCCGCTGCCTCCCCGGCCTGGCCTGGCCTCCAGCCATGCTGACACCAGAGAGAGAGAGAGAGAGAGAGAGAGAGAGAGAGAGAGAGAGACGTATGGTGGCGAGATTGAAGGCATTATTATACGTCAGGTCTTTGACCCGAAGATCAGAGACCAGGCCAGCATCAATAACTCAAGGGTCGTAGCCTTAATATTCAACATTTAATGACAAGCGTCCTGTACAGAATAGCATTAAAAACTTCATCGGATATGGTCAGCTTTGAGTGACTAGAAGCTTTCGTAGTTTGGCACCACATAGGCCACCTTCACCTCCTGCCATGTGAGATCCCTCGTCCCCGAGTTGCAGGTGTGCGTCACTCGCGTCAGACCAGACCACCACCCGAAGTGGAACAGCCTCATTGCAGACGTTGTGAACCTTGTCAATAATCGGTAAACTACCGCCTCGGTATTTCTATAAGACTGTTACATCGCATCCCCTTCACCCATTTTTCATTAGATCATCTCTGTGTATTATGATATTAGCTACATCCTGACGCTGGACTAACAAAGTGGGCCACCTAAATAACGATTGTTACATTGTATCGATAGGACTCGCATCTCGCTTTCGTCAAACATGGCGGATCGCGAAGTTGCATATGTGACGTCATTTCCCATATAGATAACGTCCGGTTAGAAGATCAGCGACGCGTCCCAACAGGGTTGGATACCTTGTTCATCAGATGGGAATAACACCACGTAGAATGTGTTCTTTGCCCTCTCTCCACGTAACATTGGAGTTTATACATCCAAGAACGGAAGTCTAGTGTTAGGTAATACACTGGGGAAAGCCTGGAGTACACAATGCCTGCCCACATCAAACACAGATAAGAGATTACCTACCTCGCTGACGCCCCACACCATCACTTCAGCCACCTACTTTTGAAAAAAGGTGTAGCGCAACACTACACGATTTTTCCCGATGTTGCGCGACATTCCTGATCTACGAAATGTATGACAACGGAACAAATGCGAAAATACAGCGGAGTGGAGGCACATGGAAAATAAATGTCTACGAAACAGATGCGCTTGGAAAAAAAAGATGGCTAATACGACAGATGCGCATTCGAATTAAATGACTGGAACATGTGCACAGGCCGCGTAGGGTAGTGCCGTAAGGTTCCGGTACTTTATTGCGCTCACAATGTTTGGCCCTGTAGGCTCCTGACCGTATCTTGCTCTGTATATGGCGCATTACGGCAGGTCGCTTATTTCGCACAGGTCAGAAACTTGGCTTGACACTGAACTGATATACATTCCATGAGCGCCATTTAGAAGTGTTGAATTTGTATAGCTAAGAAAAGAGAAGGTTAAGAGATAATACAGGTATTCAGGATTATCAAAACCTTTGACTATCTCAGTTTGAGCTTATGTTTTAAGTAAAGTCTTTATGATTTCACCTTCAGTAATAGTCACATTGTTTTTAAGACGGCCCGGGGAAGGTGGCGGACCATTTGAGTACAGTGGGATTCCATAAAGGGATCCTGAAGCGGCAGAAGCGAGGACGGATGTCCTGTATTTGGTCGTCGTCTGCAACACTCAGACGGACCACTCTCGTGGTCGTGTACCCGCGTCGAGAAGTTTTGATCCTGGAAAACCTTATCGTAGATCTTGTGTTGATGTAGTACATGAGATTTGCATAAAAGAAGAGTGTTGGATCGTAGGTACATTGCTACGGCGTACATTTATCTGTTGCAGTGTTATTTGAGGTCAGGGGTCAAAGTAGGCGAGGTTAGAACATAAGCCATGATTCCCACTGTTGCCTAGGCTGACGGGAGCACTATTTGTGAACCCACGTTGGTACTTGCTGCTTTATGGGTATAATTATGCGTACACGGGTGCAGTAGGTGTGCGTTTGGTGGATGCTGTGGTGCATACCAAGTGACGGATGGATTGGTTGTCTTTTGAAATACCACTGGATGCAGCAGTGACACAGACCAAGGAACGCTGGACGCTGGGAGTGGAGGTACATTGGACTCTGACAGTGTGGGGGAGAGTCCAGGGATCCTACTTCCATTTCAGGTAATGGAGTCGGGAAGGGGATCCATGAGTGAAATTGTAACACTGAAAAGACGATCGCTCTCACGACTTCGCCTTTAACACCTTTTTTTATGAGAATCGCAGAATTACTGTAGGCCTTGACCTCTTAACAACCTAACTGGACAGAGGAACAACATGACATTTCTGCCGGGGTTAGAAGGCATGAGAAACCATCGTAAGGTAAGACCCCAGAGGGAAACATTGTAAGTTAATGTTCCAAGTTAAGGCAGGACATATATGGAGACCAGATGAATTGATAGTTCGCGCACTTCCAGTGGATTGGAACTTGGGGTAGATGTAGCGATATGTTCGTCAAGTGACTCCAGGAAAGGTTAGATTCTCTGGTGAGAAGACTGGAGCCTGTCTGCACGGTTGCCGATCCTACACAATATATGAAATGGTGTCAGAAATACATTCCCTCCCGTACATCGTTGATGCACGCAGGTTTAAGACAGCAGTTAACCTGCCTTGCCTCGTGATTTACGATATGTTCTCCCGAGCAGAAATTAATTGCATCATCGGCTCCTTGGTCACACGCTCACACCGCTAGAAAAAGTGATCTGGGGTTTATGGTCTTGGTCGAGCATGTGTAGTGCAGAGTTACCCTGGGGAGAGGCCAGCCAGACGATGTACAGGGAGGGGCACAGGTGGTGGGAGGCAGGCAGAGGGGGATTCATTAGAGAGGGAGGCAGGCAGAAAAGGATAAATTTGAGGGTTGAGATAGGCGAGAGTATGAGCGTGGTGATGAAGACGAAGGGAGGTAAGTGGGTAGGTGGGAGGAGAGAGGAGGGAAGGGGAGGATGGTTGAATATATTATCGTGCATGTGGGGGAGACTGTGGCAGAACCCGCCCCACACCCACACAACTGTTCTTACTTATAACTGAAACATTAGTGACACAGCCTGATAGATTTCCACCAGACGCTTCTAGTAACGTGGAATATGTGTCTAGTTTGTGTGAGATAATTACTTTTGTAAAAAGATGTGTGTGTTTGTGTGTGTTATTGAAGGACGGAGGTGGAGGAAGAAGTTCCGAGATCTGGGGAGAAGAATGGAAAAAAACATGTGCCTCCAAGCGTGGCGGTGGATAGGAGGCAGAGAGTGGGTCACAGGGTGAGAGGGCGGGAATCAGTTGTGAGAGGGTGTGTTTTTAAGGTTGGCTAGAGGTGGGGATGTGGTTATCGACCTTGTGTACCAGGCGGGCCAACACAGTAACATTCCTCCACTCTCCCACCAGTGCCCCTCACCCTTCACATATGTCCAGAGACAGGCGCCTCATCCACTCTCCCACCGGCTACCCTCGCCCAACAGTTATGACCAGTGAGAGGGAGCAGCACCTCCTCCACTGTCTGAGGGCCACATCCCCCCTTCTCCAACATTGACAGTGTGTCATATGCCACAGAGCAACACGTGTAAGACCTTCCTGAGGTGCCTGGGTAAGTTAGGGGAAGGTGGAGAAGTTATGTTATGATCTGCCGGAGGAAATGGATCTTGGTAAGTCTAAGGAGGAACCCAAACTGTTAGTTGAGATCATATAAGACTGGATTCTGGAAGCAGGATTGTGATATGTATGTAGATATGTTCTGCTAGAACACCTGAAATGGACGCTGCAGGTGATCTGTGTGTGTCTGTCTCCTGCATGATCCTCTCTGTGTCGTTCCTGCTTGTGCCCAGACACCTGCCGCTGGGAGATTCTCGCCCATTTTTAGTGGTCGACCTCGTCTTCGCCCGAATGGCGTCTTGGCGCTCGCTAACACGACGTTTTCTGTCGTATTTTTATCTTCAGATTTATGGCAAATTGATATCTGCTTTTTGGAAGTCTGGTGGCGGGAGGGGGAGGTGGGGGCACTTAGTTCCCTGTTTGTCGTGTTTTATCTTCATTTTGGTGTGGAAATGACTGGCTCTGGCAGAAGCTTGCCCGCCCTCGTATATATTTTGGCAGTGTTGCGAGCGGTGGAGATTATTTTGGCCCGGTTAATAGCCGCTTCTGTTGCTGCACAGGGGCGTATCTAGAGGAAGTAGCGCCTATGGCAAGCACTGAAATTGCGTCCCTGGCTTTATTAAAAATGTACATACAGTGGATGTATATAAGATATATATAGTTTAATTATAAACTGTTCAGTTAGGCCAAACTTAAATTTATATAAACTCAGACAGTTACTTATTTGATCAAAATTTTTGGCATTTTTCTCAGAAAAATAGATTTGCTTTAAAGACTCAATAAAAGATGTATTTTTAATGCTGAATACAAATCTGGTGTTAGAATATCATTAAGTTGTCCTTAGACATTCAGTTAAGCTGTTAAATGAAGTCTATTTCAAATGTTTTCTGCTTTGCATGGTATTTACTGGGTAAGTATCGATGACTGAGAGCATTGATATATTTTCCATGATTATTTCAAGTATAGAAGTGTGTGAATATTATATCTTTCAATTTAAAGAAAAAAAATTTTGAGCAAAGAAATACCCCGAACTATGACCTTCAGTTTTTGGCTGATTTTGTCAGAAAAATAGATTTCTTTTAAAAACTCATTAAAAGAAGTATTTTTAGTGCTGAATACAAATCTGGTGTTAGAATATCGTTTAGTCGTCTTTGACATTCAATTAAGCTGCTAAATGAAGTCAGTTTCAAAATATTTTCTGCTTTCATCGCGCTTACTGGGTATGTATCGGTGACTGAGAGCATTACGATGTATTATCCATGATTATTTCAAGTATAGAAGTGTTTGAATATCTAGTTTTTCAATTTTGAAACAAAGTTTCTGAGCTGAAAAATACCCTGAACTATTACCTTCAATTTTTGGTATTTGTCTCAGAAAAATAGATTTCCTTTGAAGACCTTAAGAAGTATTTTTCCTGCTGAATACAACTCTGGTGTTAAAATAACGTTTAGTCGTCTTTATGGAATTCAATTAAACTGTTAAATGAAATCAATTCTAAAATATTTTTTTGTTCCTTTGCATCGTATTTACTGAGTATATTTCAGTAACTGAGAGCATTGATATATTTTCCATGATTTTTTCAAATATAGAAATGTTTGAATATCTTATCTTTCAATTTTGAAAAAAAAAAATCAGTTAAAAAATACCCTGAACTTTTACCTTGAATTTGACATTTTTCTCAGAAAAATATATTTCCTTTAAAAACTCATTATAAGAAGTAATTTTTCATGCTAAATACAAATCTGGTGTTAAATTGACGTGTAGTCTTCTTCATGCCATTTGATTAAGCTGTTAAATGTAGTCAGTTAAAAGATATTTTTTGTTCCCTTTCACCGTATTTACTGAGTATGTATCGGTAACTGAGAGCATTGTGATATAGTTTCCATGATTATTTTAAGTTTAGAAGGGTTTAAATATCTTATATTTCAATTTTGAAATAAAAAGTTTTTTGGGATAAAAAAATCCCCTGAACTATTACCTTCGATTTTTTGGTATTTTTCTCAGAAAAAAAAAGGTTTCCATTAAAGACTCGCTATAAGAAGTTTATTTCATACTGAATACAGATATGATAAAATAACATTTAGTCATCTTAATGACAATTAAGCTGTTAAATGAAGTCGATTTTAAACTATTTGTGCTCCGTTGCAATGAGTATGTATGAGAGGATTATGATCTATTTCCCATGATTATTTCAAGTATAGAAGTGTTTGAATATCTTATCTTTTACTTTTGAATAAGTATTTTGAGCTAAAGAATACTCCTAACTATTCAGGGGAGTATCTAGGGGAAACAGCGCCTATTGCAAGCTCTTAAATTGTGCCCCGGGCTTGATATAGAAATGTACATACAGTGGATGTACATACAAATATATAGTGTAATTATAAACTGTTGAAGAGTTATGCCAAACTGAATTTATATAAATTTTTTAATGACTTAGTTAAAGACTTGTATGATCAAAATTGTAACGTAGAAGCGGTATTGCAACTGATAGTAGCAAAATATATAACTGTAGTTGAAAAGTAGGCGAGTTTCTTTTTTATCTCAAAACCAAACCGTTACAAATGTCACTCTGATAGCATATGTCAAAAAACAAACCTGTTGAGTTGCGTCCAGGGCACCTGCCCTACCTACCATACCATAGATACGCCACTGCTGCTGCACCTTCTTCATCCTGGTCCAGAGTTGAGGATTGGTGCGACATTAGCAGCAGACCAGACGGGGCGTTCTCCATCCCTCAACACTCATTCACTGTTATCTCGGCCACGCTCGGCATCCTTTACTGGTCTCGCGAGCTAATGTTTACATATTTCGTATTTTTCCTTTTTTTCCATGTTGATGATGTATTTAGATAAGGATGTGTGATGATGGCGGCGTTGATATCACTTATCGCGTCTGATACTGGTTTGGACAGGTGGTGATGTGTGGGTGGAAAGGGGGGGGGGGGGGGGTGATAGTAGTGAAGTCGGCAGTCTTGGGCTGGTGTTCCCTCACACAAGGCACGTTGGCGGCCCCTCCTCCTGCAGTAGGCAAGGGTGGTGAGGCTGTGAAGAGCTGCAAGATTTATTACGGAGAATCACCACCAGCACCAACAGCAGCAGTAGTAGTAGTAGTTGTTGGAGTGAGCTGTCTGGAGTGGTCAGGGTGGGTGGTAGGTGTTTACACTGGTGCTTGCCCTCGCGAGCTAAGCTGTTTATAGACTGCCATGTTCGGACGGTTTATGGCGATGTTCTCCCTCTGAACAGAAGGCATCGTTGTATCTCGGGGATATAGTTATTGTTTCCTACTTTATTCATAACTTCGGAACATTTTTAATCCCAACTCAGAGAGACACACACACACACACCCTGGCCGTATCGATGGTGCATGTTGTCCGCTCGTGTCTAGGATGGTCTGGTATTTAAACCTCCGCTGTGGATTTTCCTCCTTAACACTGGAGTTGTTTTTACACTGGTAAAGCGTTTCGTTTCTGTCACCCATGTAATTTCGTTGTTCCACGCTGCCTTCTGGGGCAGCCTCGCGCACACGGCTCCAACAGCCTGGAAAGCCCAGTATGTGTGTGTATGCGTGTGTATAGTTACATATATTATTCTTCATATTACGTCCATACCTCCTGCTGATGACTGCAAGGTCCTGGTAGGATGTGTAGGGTGCGTGCGTCAGTGTTGATGGTGGGCACCGGTGGGTTAGGTATAGTGTGTGTGTGTGTGTGTGTGTGTGATCCGTACGTAGTGTCCACGATGGCTGGGTGGGTCTGCATGTATGTGCCTCCGTGCCTTCATCATATATTCACGTAAGTTATATTTCAGCATCACCAGGTATTTTATCCAAAATACGTACTTCGTCTTTTGTTCCATTTTTCGATCTTTTACATCATATTTTATGGACATTGTTGGCGAATCTTCACTGCCCAACACACAACTGCTACTCGACTCCCGTCCACTATTGTAGTAGGTGGACAGTGTACGCAGGGATGTTCGCTGGGCTACAGCCCGTAAATAATTGATTTGCCGTGGGCCGAGTGGCAGCCCTGGGACCACGGTGTTGTGTGGATGGTTGTAGAGGATGTGCCGTGTTCTGCCCGGCTGTAGAGGCGGGGACGAGGAGGCTATGTGTACACGTTCCGGGTAAGCTGATCAGGATGTGGGGAAAGCTTTAGTCAAGCTTTGGTGAAGAGAGTGCCTAGTGTCTCAGGGAAAGCTTGAATGAATTTCTGCTGAATACAGTTCCCCAGATGGGAGGAGGAGAGCCTTAAATAAGGTTTGGCTGCGTACAGCGGCTCCTAGGATTGGAGTTTGGTCCTTTGCCATAATGGTTAAGACAGATTTTGGGTTAACCTGTGAATGAAGAGCAGTAGCGATTTCATTAAAGATCACACGGCTACTGTGTGGATGGATGAAGAGATAATTAAACTGTTAATGAAAGATGTGGCAAGTGTCACTTAGAATTGGTCTGTTGCCGTATATTCCCTCGACTCATTTTATTACTATTCTTTAAACATCTTTTTTCAAAGTATTTATGTTTATGTAATTACTGCGGGGCTGTGTACGCCGTTATTATTAGTACAACACTTGGTGCCACTTTTTCCTGCCCCACAAGTTAGTGGATATCCTGTTATTGACCCAGACTTCGTGTTTTGGTAGAATCCGTCAGTACGTGTTGTAACAACACACTGCAACACCTGTGGTTGGTTGTTGGGACTCGTCTGTATGTATTGTGAGATCGTATCCTATGGTGGTGATGTCATGTGATAATGATGTCATCATTGACGATCTCTCATCCCTGGCTGTAGTCTGAGCTGGAGTTTCTGGGGTGAAGGTGGGAACAGGGTTATCCTGGAGGCTATAATGTCCCATAGGGGCTGGAAGGTGCGTCTCCTGTCTGGCCTGAGGTTCGTGATGACCGTATACACAGCTCAGTGGCAGTTGTGGCAACCCAGGTACCTGCATGGATGAAAGCCGTTTGCGAAGGTGTGTTTCTGAGCATGGACGGGGATGTGTCTGCCCGAGCATCCGGATCCCAGTGAGAAGACTGCTTCCAGTTATTCTGTCTCTCATACTTGCCAGACCAATCTCTCTCTCTCTCTCTCTCTCTCTCTCTCTCTCTCTCTCTCTCTCTCTCTCTCTCTCTCTCTCTCTCTCTC
>JAUTXX010520219.1:0-11464 GCA_032273605.1 Panulirus laevicauda | reverse complement strand
CTCAACTCCACATTACTCACCATTCATATTCAAATCATCCATCACTTAAACCTGGTCTCATGCACCAAAGCTGCTGACATACTCACTCAGCTGCTCCCAAAACACTTGCCTCTCATGATCTTTCTTCTCATAATCAGGTGCATAAGCACCAATAATCACCCATCACTCTCCATCCACTTTCAGTTTTACCCACACCAATCTAGAACTTACTTTCTTACACTCTATCACACACTCCCACAACTCCTGCTTCGGAGTAGTGCTACTTCTTCATTAGCTCTTATCCTCTCACCAACCCCTGACTTGATACCCAAGACTTTCCCAAACCATTCTTCCCCTTTACCCTTGAGCTTCAATTCACCCAGAGCCAGAACATCCAGGTTTCTTTCCTCAAACATACTACCTGTCTCTCCTTTCTTCTCATCTTCTTTACATCCACACACATTCGAGGAGGATGAGCACTCCCCACATGGCCCCTTGTGTGTGGTGTGAGGCATTGGCCCTAGATCAGAAATTACATTATTGAGATGTGGTGGAAATTAAATGCCTGAGGATAATATGTGGTGTGAGGATGGTCGACTGGGTAAGAAATTTTAAGCTATGAGAGAGGTATCACAGTAAGAATAGTATAGTTGAGAAAGCTGGAGGGTGACCTGAAATGCTTTGGACATGTCGATATGTGTAGAGCAAGGAGAGGCAGAAGTGGAGGGGACAAAGAGAAGGGGAGTCCAAATTGGCAATGGAGGGATAGAGTGAAAGATGTATGAAGGGGTTAAAACCCAAACATGCAGGTGGGTGAGAGGCAAGAAAAGGGTGTTGAATAAAATGGAGCAATGTGGTATATGAGGATTGATGTGCCATGGATGGGCTGAACCAGAGCATATAAAGCAGTCACAGGAAACCATAGGATGGTCTGTGAGGCCTGTTTGTGAATAGGGGGCTCCAGTTTTAGATCATTATACATGACTGCGTTAGGTTGGATGTGAGCAAATGAGGACAATCTTCATCTGTTTCTGGAGATACCTCACTAAGCAGGAATGGCAAACAAGTATGAAGTAAGGAAAAATTATGGTTTAAAGAGATTAAAACAACAATAGGAAAGCCTTGTATTATAACTATTATACACATAATGTTGTTCCCAGGCTTTGCCTGAAAGTGGTAGCATCACACAAAAGAGAACAGAAGCATTAATGACCTTCTGCCTCCCCAAAAAGAGCTTACCTTGCCCTACTCCTGCATGGAGTACAGCCTTAGGGCTGTGGATGCCCTAAAAAAAAAAAGGGTCCATTGGTTGCATATGATGATGATGAAGACAAGTCTTCCAAGGTTTACTTACGGGTTAGGCAAAGGGAATATATAGCACATGATTGCCTGGATATAAACAGATAAGTGGGTGAGGCCAAAAATAAGTTCAAGGATAATCCTAAAATATCACAATCTCTTCAGTATGATGCAAGACAGTTATCAATATGTATATTAAGTGTTTGGGGAGCCTTTGATGCAATATTTTGCATCACAGAGTCAAATGGGTTAAAAAGTAAAATTGTACCACTGTACCATAGCATCATCTGGAGTATTCCAGATAATCCATGTGCTGCTCCTAAATACTCGGTCTTGTAATACTGATACATGAGTGGCACAGGACTTTTGTGCTCATGAGCATACTTCTGTCCAGATTCGACCATGGCATCCAACATGGCATTTATTGCAGGCTCTTCTAATACCTGCAATAAACAACAAATGAGAGTCTACTATAATGGATGCTGTTTAGATGTCAAAATTTGAATGCTGTCTTGGCGTCAAAATTTCTTTTCTTCCAAACAGTTGTTCCATTTATATAAAGAACTGATTCATCCTTGTATGGAGTACTAATCTCTCATCTCTGGTGGCTCTAAATGTTGGCTGGTTCACTCTCCCTCTTTCATAGGTATCGCTTTGGTTTTTGCTACCAAGATCTGACTGCTTGCATGCCCCCACCACAAGCTACACTATGCAATACTTGGCAAGCTGTTGTGTTACAAGATTAATTTGTGACTACTGGCAACTCAAACCTGGGCTGCTTTAAAACCTGTTTCTTTCCCTGCACCCCAAAGCTTTGGTACCCTCCATCCTCACATGTCTTTTCCTATAACTATGACCTGGCATATCTTAAAAGAGGTAAAGAGGTTTTTAAATCCACATAACAAGCCAGATGAAACTACCAAAGATAATCTGACCCTGTTTAGTGAGATGAAAAGTAAATATATAAGTAATCCACTTAACATTATGGACAATACCAACGATAAGTAGGATGATTTTTTTGGCACCACAATAATTACAAAAATATTTCATTGCCTCTGCTGAATCAATGTAGCAATATCTTCCCGAGTTGTTGTTCACTTCCACTGATTAAGACATGCATGCCAAATAGTGTCACGCACATGACCTTTCTACCTATCTATATCTCTAACACCTGTTCTCTCCAGGAGCTCCTATCAAGTGGGTGGCCATGGAAAAAGAGTCCACATTCTCATACCTAAACTAGGTTAATCTTGCTTATGTTGCCTGTGGACAAGGACAGCAGCCTGTGGAAGTGAGCAGATGTGGTCTTTCTTGATATGTTTCCTGGTGCTACCTTGCTTGGCTTCACCCATTCTGGCACCACCCTACCCCAAAGGAAACAGCACTGCCACCACTTGTGTCAGCAAGGTAGCACCAAGAAAAGACAAAAAAAGCCACATTTGCTCACACTAAGTCTCTAGCTGTCATGTGTAATGCACCGAAACCACAAGCCCCTAGACCTTTCCATGATTTACCCCAGATGTTTCACATGCCCTGGTTCAGTCCATTAGCAGCACGTTGACTCCAGTATAACATATCATCCAATTCCCTCTATTCATCGCATGCCTCTCACCCTCCTGCATGTTTAGGCCCTAATTACTCAAAATCTTTTTCACTCCATCCTTCATTAAGAATGTGGGTGGCTGTGGTCTTGATTGGTTGGTAAGGTTATTCATTGTAAGTGTGGATCATGGTGAAGTGCTTGAGGACTGGCAGAATGCATACATAGTGCCACTTTACAAAGGCAAAGGGGATAAAGATGAGTGTTCAAGCTACAGAGGCATAAGTCTGTTGAGTATTCTTGGGAAATTGTATGGGAGGGCATTGACTGAGAGGGTGAGGGTATGTACAGAGCATAAAACTGGAGAAGAGCAGTGTGGTTTCAGAAGTAGTAGATGTGTGGATCAGGTGTTTGCTTTGAAGAATGTGAGTGAAAAATACTCAGAAAAACAGACAGATTTGTATGTAGCATTTATGGATCTGGAGAAGGCATATGATAGGGTTGACAGAGACGCTTTAACAGAGACGCTTTATGGAAGGTCTTACGAGTGTATGGTGAGGGAGGTGAGCTGCTAGAAGCAGTGAAAAGTTTTGACCAAGGACGTAAGGCATGTGTACAAGAAGAAAGAGAGGAGTGATTGGTTCCCAGTGAAGGTTGGTCTGTGGCAGGGGTGTGTGACATCCCCATGGCTGTTTAATTTGTCTATGGATGGGGTGGTAAGGGAGGTAAATGCAAGATTTCTGGAAAGAGGGAAGAGTATGCAGTCTGGTGGAGATGAGAGGACCTGGGAAGTGAGTCAGCTGTTGTTTTCCGATGATACAGCTCTGGTGGCTGATTCGAGTGAGAAACTGCAGAAGTTGGAGTCTGAGCTTTGAAAAGCATGGGAAAGGAGAAAGCTGAGAGTAAATGGGAATAAGAGCAAGGTTATTAAGTTCAGTAGGGTAGAGGGGCAAGCTACTTGAGATATAAGTTTGAATGGAGAAAAATTGGAGGAAGTTGAGTATTTTAGATATCTGGGAGTGGACTTAGCAGCAAAGACAACCATGGAAGCGGAAGTGAGTCACATGCCTGTCAATTAATATGTAGTCCAATAATGCCCACTGACCATCTTTCCTACTCACACAAGTATACTTGTGTATGTCCCTTCTCTATCCCTGGGGATAGGGGAGAAAGAATACTTCCCACGTATTCCCTGCATGTCATAGAAGGCGACTAAGAGGGGAGGGAGTGGGGGGTTGGAAATCCTTCCTCCCTTTTTTAATTTTCCAAAAGAAGGAACAGTGAAGGAGGCAAATTGAGGATATTCCCTCTAAAATTCAGTCTTCTGTTCTTAATGTTACCTCGCTGATGTGGGAAATGGCGAATATGTATGAAAAAAATGTCCCTTTTTAAGCAGGGATTTCCAATCACCAGTCCTTTTTCTGCACTCAACTCCACAGGCTGTTCACCATTTCCATTCACAATACTGAACATCCCATGCCACCAAAGTATACCCTCAACTGCCACATTACTTCCCCATAACTGCTACATACATCCTTCGCACCTTTTCCTTTGAATAAAGAAACATTAATAGCTTTCACCTAATCCTCAGGCACAACCGTTAGCTTCAACAGTATATTACAAATCAAATGTATCCACTATATCACATTTTCTCTATAATTCAATATTTCAGCTGTAATCCCATCCTTTCCAGGTGTCTTCCCTACTTTCAACCCCATTATCACCTTTTTAACTCCCTTCTTGCAATAGGACCCCATACTAACATCCTTTTCCTCCCATCCTCCATACTCATGCTAGTGACAACTGCTTTACCTTTTCCCATATGCATCAATTCTGTAAAGTATTCTTTCCAACTGTTTTCTAAGACAAATGGGAGAAATAAAATGCACATTTTTCCTAGTGGTTGTTGGACTCTATAAGAAGCAATCATATCCCATGGATGATGTATTATGTTCTTTAATGTATTACCACCATAAGAAGACAAAATGATTACAATGGTGAAATGGGAGCGGTATATAGCATTTATCAATTTTGAGAAAGGATAAAATAAGGTTGACAAGAGAGGTCTTGTGGGAGGTGCAATTATATATTCCAGTTTCTAAATGCTGTTGGGAGTTTTTTTTTCTAAGGCATGTGTATGAGTAGGACTTTCCTGGTTAGGTAATTACCACTAAAAACATATTTCAACAAAAAAATTTACAGTCTACAGTCTCAAGAGAGTCTGAGATTCTAAGACCTTACACTGAAAAAGGGTTAGTTGAATATAATATTAAACAAACAACTGAACAACTGGTCAATATACTGAATAAACTTACATTACAACCGAGTTCTGACTGAAGCCAAAGAAGTCCAGCAAGGTACCCTGCTCGTCCAACAAGAAATTCATCACCTCCACATGATAGCCAATTTACTGGGATAAGTGCTGAAGCCAGCTGGGAGAACTCTGATATGTACTTTTTACATTCTTCCATATTCCCTGAAAGAAATTTATTTAATCAATCACTGAACCACTCCAAGAAAAAACTCAGAGTATCTTACAATTAAACTGTTCATAAAATTCACATCAACAGCAACCAGCCATGAGAGGACCCAGTGCTCTGCTGCTGTCTACATTCCTATTCATGGGTTTTCATTTACTAAAACTCGCTTTCAATAATAAGTTTTAAAGTCCTGCATTCAGTATCTGTAAAAAAGAACATTATCCAACATTTTACATGATCATTTTCTAACTCAGTCCTTGTTGGGCCAGAGGCTGTCCCTTACAGGACCCTCCTATAACAGCTAAAATGTGGAAAGAAAACACAGGTAATTATCTACTGTCCATAAACCTCCATTTCAAATCATATTGGGAAAGCTTAGTTTTGTGGGTTGTAGGATATCAACCCTACCCTGTATATTTCCAAAACATTACGAATACTGTGTAGTAAAGAGCAGCCATAATCATATCATTGGTGTTTATGTTAAAGCTGTTGTACATATAAGGTCACTGTTCACCATTCCTGACACTACCCTG
The DNA here is from genome assembly GCA_032273605.1 of Panulirus laevicauda. Lineage (NCBI taxonomy): Eukaryota > Metazoa > Arthropoda > Malacostraca > Decapoda > Palinuridae > Panulirus > Panulirus laevicauda. The sequence continues at coordinate 5,633 of JAUTXX010520219.1, read as the reverse complement.
ATAAAGTGGTAGAAGCAATTATACACATATTCACAAAAAAACATATTTGACACCACCCTTAACAAACGTGACAAAAATGATTAACCAACTTCATAGGTGGCTGCCAAGCCAAAGTCATTCACACAGACTGCACTGCTAATACCATTCTGCTCTCCAATGAAGTTCTGCAAGGTGGATCTCTTTCTTCAACTCTTTTCAATCTCTTCCAGCACGACCTCCCATTACCTCCTGCAGACCACACTATGAAGGTCCTCTCATAAGCAGATGGTCTGACAATCACATCACAGCAACCTGAAACCACAGTTGCAACAACGAACATACAACACTATGCTACACAACTGGCACAATGGCTTATCCCAAACAGAATGTCTGCGTCTTTATAGAAGTCCTCAGCTATGTTTCTAACCCCAGACAGATATGAATCCAACCTGCACTCTCCTGTCATCTTGAATGGTCAATCATTCCCATACAACAAAACACATACTATTTTGGGCATCACACATGCATATTCACTCCCTAAACCACAAACATCAACACACCAGCAATAAACAAACTAAATGTCCTCAGACCACTAACTATAACCAGATAAAGACAAAATAGAGAATCTCCTAGTAACATCTACACACAATTCATCTGCTCCACCTACTTGGTTATCTGCACCATTAAAAATAAATATAACAAAGCTGCAAACCACACACACAATGTGGAGCACTCAAAACAAATTACTGGCTGCCTAACACCAACAAAATGAAACAAAGATCATCTCAACACAATCTCACCTCAAAATGCTTGGCACCCATTTCTTTGCTACAGCATTGGACCCTTCCCATCCAAACCCCTCCACAGCTAGCCACTAACCCCTAAAGAGAAACAAGAAACTTATATCTGCTTCACTCTTCAGCAACCCATGCCCATAGATCCCCCACCCACTATACAATTTGTAATCATGATATCTCACTTTGATAAGCACTTATACAAGTATACAGTTGAGTTTACAGATAAAAGAGTAACACTGTAAAAAGCAAAAATGATAAAGAAAAAATTAAGAGATCAGGATAACTTATACAAATGGCATGAGAGGACTTAAAAGAATTCAGCAGAAAAATTTGAGCAAATACGTTAAAGGACAACCAGCAATACTTCACTACCTCCATACAAAGGCGATACAGCAAAGAAATGAAGTGTTGTAAAAGTGATGGATTTGGCAATCATAATGAATGAGTAACTGGAATTCAAAGGACATATGGGTACAGGGATAAGAGTGGTCTAATAATGCAAGCTTTTGCATCAAGATATAAATATAATAATGAAAATAATGTAAATAAAAGAAGAAAAAATAGGTATCGCTGTGTCGTATGGCCACCAGTTAAGAAGACTAAAATACACAAACTACAGGGACTTCAAACACACTTTCCCAATAAAATCAGAGGACCAGAGCACATGATTAACATGAGGGACTGAAAGGACTTGAATTATAAACTCTAAAGAGATGTAAAGAAAGACAAATAATAATTTATGCCTGACGATAAATAGAAGGTATAAAATGCAACACCCAAAACCTGAAAGTAACTCAATAAAGTAAATATAATATCAAACCATGTTGTACATAGATATACACCAAAATAGAACCAAACAAAAATCTATCAATAACCAGCATGAAAGCTGGAATTATTATCTAGTGCCATTTTAGAACTATGTAACGCACCTGATGCGACTACAGATATACTCAAAAGAAAGCCAGACTCAAGGTTGAAGGCAATAACAAGTGAACCTTTAATAGACAATTACACCACAGGAGTGGCCTATGAAAAAATAACATCCTACAACAAGCAAGATAAACCATGAGTGATAGGGTAGCAGTCAAGAAAAACAGTGAAGCGAGCAACATGTGCTAGCCCGGTCATAAATAAATATCCAAAATAAATACAACAGTGACAAAACTGAACGTGTGTGACATGAGAAAGTTGACAGTTAATGTCAATAAAAGTTAGGTTATGAGGGGAGATAGGAAGGTAAATTTCAGCAAGGACAAAATTACTATCTCATGAAAGGACATGACAATGAAAGGTGTTCGGGCTAAGTTATGGCCTGAGTGTGTGCAAGACTCCTTAGGTTCTGGGCAAGAACAAATATCCTATGTATACAGCAAACATTTGTGACTCCTGCCAGCAATGTTAAATGTATTATTCAAGTCACATTCTGATGATAAAACCAAGGAAAATTCATGCAGAAAAGCTCAAAAAGGAAAGGACAGATGCATCATCTCCCACACAACACTTTACAACCAAGGATTAGCAAATGTTTTCAAATACCTAGACAAGGCTGTGGCCCTTATCAAAAATATGGAACCCATGAAAATGCTCTGTTTTCCCCAGTCTACTGAAAGATGCTTCAAGTGGTGAAAAGGAGATTTACAGGTAGAGAGAGAGGTGTGTTATGCACTTAATATTAGAGTGTATTTTTGAAAGGCCTTAGAAAACTTCTCTGTTTCCAGTTGAAACTACAGCTAAATTTGATAATTCAGGGGGAAGGGTGATGTAAACATATCTGGCCCCTTGTATCTCCCTTACAGTAACCCTCAATTCAACACATCCTACTTTGTCATCACCTAAATCTCTCATTACCAAAATTTCTGGTAATTTTTCATTAAATAAATATATTAGGAGAGTGTGGTTTAGTACTCTTAGGCTAAATTGTTTCAGGTATATTCCACAGCTTCTGGATTGTAAACCCCTGTTTAATGGGTTCCAAGTGCTCAATTCATTATGCCCCAACTTGCAATATGGTTTCCCGAAACACAACCCTGTCATAGTTCTGGGAATAGTGGTATTCAAAGATTGCCTAAGCCTATATAAAAGACAAGGACATTACATATTACTGCAATGGCCCAAAAAGCACTAAACAACCATCCCTAAACTCAATCTCATACTCCACCCCACCAAATATACATCCAACAACTACCCCTAACCCAATCTCATACTCTACCTCTCTAAATATACACCCATTTGAATCTAAACTCTCCACAAACACATGAATTACACTATCTTGCCTCTAGTTTGGACAATAACCATATCCACATCACAAACCAATTCACAAGTCTCCTTATGCCTGTTCCAGAAGCAACTTCAACACCAAAGACATTGAACATCTACCCCTCAATTGTGCTACACTCACACTGCAAAAAGCATGCATTATTACATCTCACACCTAATAGGTGCGGCTGGCTTCCTGAGCATTCTGGGTGACACTTAAAAATCTAGAGTAAGATAAAACACTCAACAGGGAATTAACTTTTTAATGGAGTGTCCCTGGAAAAAGGGAAAGTTCCTGTCTTCAAGTAATATATAAACCTACCTAATGTTTTATGAACCACAGCTGCAACAGCATAAACACCAGCATTGCCCAACAAAAACGCACAAATATCAACCTTATGGCCACGGGTTTTAGTGTGATTAGCACATTCCAGGGCTGGCTTCAGGTATGCACTTGCTTGCTTCAACAGGCTGTCTCTTTCTCCAGCAAATTCAGGCTTTTGTGAAAGATGATGAAGCATGTACACTGCTCCAGCCAATCCAACATAGAGGCCACCATCACAGTTCTGTGTATAAGATTTCATTGTCATAAATGAGATAAATGCATTCACCTATGCCTACAGCATCCAACTACAGCAAACAAATCAACCCTAAGAATGACCCAAAGCACTTGCTTTACAAAATATAAGGAGCTCATCTAATATCATCTTACCAAATGGTTAGTCTTGATTATAATCTTAATCACTTAAGCATTATGGTGCAACCCTTGAGTACAAGTGTACAACCCTGAAGCTTGATAGTATGATATTCCATACAACAGCCAGATCATTATACACAATGATTACATCAACATGTACAAAGTTGTACTGTTATACTCAAAGGGTTTAGATGAGCAGAAACGAGTGCTAGGTAAAAAGCAGTTAGTAGGCAGCTATCGACCAGGGAGGTATATTACTTGCACTACCTGCCGGGGTATCAGGAGGGTTAGTGACAGCTGTATAGTGAACCAGCAATTTAGTGATTGTCAGGTTGCTCTCCTCTGACCCAGGAAGCTGCCTTTTCTTTCCGCCTCACCCACATGTGGACTGCTCGCATTCTGTCCGCAAACATACAATCTCTCCTTGGCACAAATACCACTTGACAACACTGATCTCACACAACTCAATTTTGTAATCCTAGATTTTCCTGTGGTAAGCATTATGTGCCAGCCCCACCTTTAAGCAAAATGATAGGGGCAATAGATCGAAGTAGTAGGTAGGAACATCAGATAAGAGTAGTAGGTAGATACAATAGGCAAGAGCATTAGGCAGAACTAGTAAGTTCAAACATTAGGTAAGCACATTAGGTATTAGTAGTCCACAAGAATAGTAAGCAGGAGCCTCTGAAAACACCACTAGTGTTGCTCTTTGCCATGGCCACTCCCTTGAAGATAAATAATTAGATAAATAGATAGATTGATAGATAGGTGAGGGAAGCTGAAAAGTTTCTGAAATTAATATTTTTTTCCCTGGCACTGTTAACTCCACTAGAAAAGTTTCAGGGGGTGAACCAAGATACTTGATGAACTTTTCATTCCCAATATCAATAATGATCAATAAATGCAATTCAATCTTAATATAAAAGACTGAAATTACTTACACCTATACATTATGAGGGTTTCATAATACAGTACTTTTACTATGGAGGATAAAAAAAATAAAGTCTTTGGGGAGGAAGAGAAAAAATAGTTAAGCACATATGATCAAGGTAAACATTTTTTCTATTATAAATCACAAAGTTGTACAATATGAAGACTCAAAATCATACATTAGTTCTCAAAACAATACATGCCTAATCTAATAACTTGTCTTACTTGTATATGTCTGTTCTTCTAAGAAAACTTGAGCATCTAATTCATCAACCCACAACAGTGACTTTCAAAGCTGTTTGACTATGGAAGCTGCTATCTAATTTACCAATGAACTACCTACTGCATATGTAAATAAACACAATCTGACTATTGTATACGTAAATTAACGTAGCCTAATAAAAAATAACTTAGATTATACTTTGAGACATCTTCCTTAAAGTGTTCTAACACGCTGACCGGGGCTTATTATTATTATAATTATTGTCGTTCTTACCTCATGATTTTTCGCCCATTTCTTGGTGATGGTCTCCACCAGCTCCAGTGTTCTTTCCTTTAACTGAGCTTTATTGGGGGTAACATCTCCTCCTGTGTAGTCCGGCAGGTTGTTCACAAAGTACCGCTTTGGGGAGAACATGGCTCGGTTTTGAACTCTTCCTAACTTACGACAAAAATTATTGTAACAAATGCACCTTCAAGTTCCACTGTGTCAACAAGAGCCGACCCGTCATTCGTCACAAGAAATTTTGTTCAAGAAATTTCAATCTTTGTCTTCGTGAGTGGAGATAAATCAAATACGAATATATCAAGAGCACTTATTTTTGTATATCCTTTTTTCACATATGACATATAGAAATATTACCTTACTGAAAAATATCAAATTATAACGCATTCAAAATTTAGCACATTTTATTGGCCAGAGATGAAGTCTAGTAAATTCATGCAGAATAACTCAACATAGAATTCATAAAAGT
>JAUTXX010520196.1:0-13538 GCA_032273605.1 Panulirus laevicauda | reverse complement strand
GTGACCATAGCCTGCACAGCTGCCGTGACCTCTGTCCAGCTGGCTCAGGCTCTCTTAGGGATCAGCCAGTCCCACTGCTGGCTGCTGCTGGAGGCTGTGCATCATCTTGAACTCGACGTTGTGCCAGTTCTTGGGGAGATGTTGTACGTGATCCAGGAAGCCCAACGTGCAGCGGGAGCGGCGGGAACCAAGAGCGGTGGTGGGAGAGGCGGGAGACAACAGCCGCCGCCCATCAAGCTCTTAGAGGGTATGAAGGTTTCCGTGTCTCCCATGGCTGCTGTGCTGCTGGAGATGGACCCCTCCTACCCGGCCTCCCTCAAGGCCATGGACATCCTGAAGCAAGAGTGCCGACCTGTCGTCATGTTCTCTCCCGAGTCACAGGTAAATGTCTCGGATGACCAGAGGCAATCAAACCACGTCTCTCATAGTACCTTTATTGTAGCAGTATTGTTATCCCATGATGACCAGTGGCAACCAAACCATGTCTCTCATAGTACCTTTATTGTAGCAGTATTGTTATCCCATGATGACCCGTGGCAACCAAACCATGTCTCTCATAGTACCTTTATTGTAGCAGTATTGTTATCCCATGATGACCAGTGGCAACAAAACCACGTCTCTCATTGTACCTTTATTGTAGCAGTATTGTTATCATATGATGATATTACTTCTAGTCTCTGATAATAATCATGTTCACACACACACACACACACACACACGGATATATACTGTTTACTAATAACTTGGCGTTGTGATGACTCTCCAGTCAATGAGATCAGGAGAGCAACAGTTCCACAATATAGAAGACCCTAAATTCCTTTTTGACTTGAGCCTTATTACCTCGGCAGGTGATCGCGGAGTGCCTGATGCTGGTAGAAGGCTTCAAGGAGTACAAGACTCTATCTCAGAAGTTGAGCCAGGCGATGGAGAGCCTCTCCACGTCCCTCCCGCGTCGCTACCGCTGCCTCCTGACCACCAAGAGCTCATCCATCGTTGTGACGTCAGCCAAGGACATCATGAAGAGGCAGCCGGAGATTGATGAAATAGACACCATCCCTTTGGCTTTGAGGGAGTACCTCACGCCTCAGCTGAGGGAAAACGACTTGCCAGTCTTTAAGGAGGTGATTGAAATGCTCTTCCCGGATTTTGAGGCCGCGCCGCTCGCCAACGAGTTGCTTAGAGACGCCGTCGTCAAGGACATGAAGGACAAGGATCTTACGGTCAAGGACGTGTATGTTGATAAGATCCTTCAGCTACACGAGGCTTTGTTAAAGAACCAGATAACGATACTGTTCGGCAGTTCTGGCTCGGGGAAATCTACGTCTTTGAAGATACTGGAGAACACTTACAATAAACTCCATACCGAAGGCAATTTAAACTACAGAGGAACCAAGATGGAATTTCTCAGTCCACTGATACTGGAACCTGAGTCTCTCTATGGCCCTAGGGAGGAGATGGTAATCAAGACGAGTGAGGGATACCTTCCACATGCAATACGTAGGTTCCACAGATCAAGCCCCACTGCTGAGAACTGGCTAGTTCTAGAAGGACAACAAGGGCACGATTGGCTGAGACAGTTCTTTCTTCATTTGCACTTCACGAAGAACTGCTTCCTATATGGCCACCGAGAGATGATCTCCTTGCCCAGTAACCTGAAGATTATTCTAGAGGTCGGTGGAGACGTGAGTCATCTGTCTCCCGCTGAGTTATCGTCTTGTTGTGCCGTCTACTTCCCTGCCCAACCCAAGTTGTGGGAGGATATTATCCACAGCTGGCGAGGCACCATCTCCAACAACAAAATATCCCGAGCTCTGCAGACCCTCATAGTAAGAAATCTTCCAAATTTTATCAATATATTGGACTCCGAGGCCATCACGAAGCCACACATGGTAATGAAAGCTAAGGCCTTTGTGGCCATCATGAAATCCTTCATGGACACGGAGCTGGTCAACACCGACCCAGAGGACTGGGTAGTAAGGCTCACGCCAGCCTTCATATTCAGTATCATATGGTCCTTTGGGGCTGATATTTCTCCCTCGGAGGCTGCAGCGTTTCAAGAGGTGGTGACCCGGATGATCGAGGACGTCCCAGAGGGCGGTATCTATGACTACTTCGTCGACGAAACCACGGGACACTTCGCCCCCTGGCAGAAACTGGCGCCAAGTTTAGAGGATCTTCGTTTCCGTGTGCCAGTCATTGACTCTGATGTCATTTCGACAGACAGGATCATCAAGTATCCTAGAATGATTCAGCTACTAATGGCTCAGGGGATCCCAGTTCTCCTCAAAGGTGCTCCTGGGTCGGCGAAAACTACGATCATCAATGTTTTGAAGCAGACCCACGACTCCAAGAGACAGGCGACAGTGCTGAGCTACACAGCTGGTACTCGACCAAGGGATATTCAAAACATGATTGAAAGTTGTCTCATGAAGCAGGGAGCGAGTGTTCTTGCATGCAAAAGGTCAAAGTTGCATTTGCTAATCGACGATCTTCACTGTAGCGAGGGAGAGACCCAGTTGCATGAAATTCTGGCGACAGTGAAGTTCACAGCAAATCATGGCAGGTTGTATAGCCACGAGAGCAAGGCATTTCTTCAGGTTCCCGACATATGCTACATGTTTACCTTCCAAACAAAAGAATGTCGCTTGGGCCAGGAGAGAACACAGGAGATCAGTAATCACGTCGACACATATTGGTCGGAATCTTTCCACACTCTAAGACTGCCAGACTTTGAGAATAACGAGTTAGAGGGGATCTTCAAGAAGTTATTTGATAAAACGTTAGGCCATCTGGAACAAGAGGTAAAGTGTTTGAAGACCGTAGTTGCCGAGGCCATTGTCTATCTGTACCGCCGCATGGAGGAGAAGAGCCAGGTCCAGTGTCGAGATCATGTGGCACTGGTCAGCCATCCTCGACAGGTGATATCGATGCTGAGGGGCCTCCAGCTGGGAGATGAGGAAACCCAAGATCGAGACAACTTCTTGAAGCATCTCACCCACGAGTGTTACAGGGTATTCCAGGACTCGGCTCTCATACCTCAACCTGACTTTGATAAGTTGATGAAGGAAGTCTTAACAGAGTATCTCTGTCTGAGTCTTGATAGTGTCTGTAGTGACTCAAGTGTGTTCCTCCTCACTCGCCTGGGCAATGAGGAAAATCTGTACACGGATACAGACATAGAGAACCTTTGTCCACTTCTGAAATCTGTTGGACAGAGTCTCATTGGCGACAGTCGAACCTTCGCCATGTATGGCGGTCTTGTACATCACACAGTTCGGCTTCTGAGGATACTGGGGAATCCAAAAGCTCCACCAGTCAGACCTAGTGGAGAAATGGGATCCCCAGCAGCGTTGGAAAGCATTGGAGGCCATATTGTGTCAGTGGGTCCTGAAGGCTGCGGGAAGAAAACATGTGCACGTCTCGCGTCGTCAGTGGCCGGCTTCAAGATCTATGATATTATTGGAACTGCAGCCGAGGCAACGGAACAAAGAGAGAAAATCATTCGCGACATGAAAACAGGCATCCCTATCCTTGTGGTCATTGACTGGAACATCCTGGAAAACGTGAGAAATCTGAAGTTTTTGAATGATTTACTTGTGGAGCAGCAGTATAATGAAGAGGCAGATGATTTTAAAACAAATATAAAGATTTTGGCATCTGTCCCATCTCTGAGAGAAGCCCATGAAATCCTTAGGTATATTCCTGCTGTGTCAAGTTTTTACAGCGTTGATACTTTTCAAGAATGGTGTGTGGAAGACCTCCAGAATATTGCGAAGCAAATACTCATGGAGGAACTTGGAAAGAGTCTTTCTGATATGAAAGCACAGATTGTAGCAGAGATAATGGTCTTCATTCACTGCAATACTGGCTCAAATTTTTCCGCAAGATTTTTAGATTTCTTGGCACTGTACTTGCAGTTGTACACCAAATTATTTACTGATATTTCTCAGGAGAAGGAGAGGCTGAACACGAGCATAGCCAAGTTTGAAGAGACTCAGAAAAGAGTGACTGAACTCTCGAACCAACTTGAGGAGCAGCGTGCACAAGTCACCTACATCCAGCAGTCGTGTGGCAGCGTCGTTCTCAAAATGAGGAACATCAAGTCTGAGCAAGGAAGGCTGGAGCAAGACCTCGCCAAGAACGCTGCACTCCTGAAGAGGCAGAAGGACGAGTCGGCGAGAATAGGGGAGCTCATCAGCCGGGACCTTAGTGCCCCGAAGTTAGAAATGAAGGCCATTCATCGTAAACTGGATCGGATCACAAGAGCAGAATTTGAGAGCTTGAAGAGCCTTGGACGACCGCCACGATGTGTAGAGTTGGTGTTCGATGCAGTGCTCTCGACACTTGGCTATGATCCATCCTGGAACGAGGCGAGGAAGCAAATGGGTGATTGTCTGAATTTCATATCCTCTGTACGAAAAATTCCTGTCGAGGACACAAACGAGAAAATCCTCGTTAGGATTCAGTCCTACCTAAAAATGGAGGAGTTGAATGTGGATAAAGTTAAAGAAGAATCTCCCACAGCTGCAGTCTTCCTCACCTGGCTACATGCGTTCGAGATGTATGTCAGAGTTTACAAGGACTACCATCCACTTAAGGTCCAGGCCGACATCATCGACAGAGACATCGAGGCGACTGAGGAAGCCATTAATCAGTATGAGCGGGACCTCGCCGGGTTTGGTATGGAGCATCAAATCCTCATGACGCAGCTGAAGGAGAAGGAACATCAGCTGGAAGCTGCGGAGGAGGAAATGAAGATCTTGGAGGGCAGAATACAACTGGCGCAGAAGGTGATGGCCCAGCTGGGTGCTGACAAGATACATTGGGAGGAGGCGTTGTCTCAGTGTAGCGTCAAGCTTCGAAACATCTTTGGAGACGCAGTGTTGGCTGCAGCGTATGTGACGTACACAGGAAGTTTTATGCATTCTGAGAGACAAGCTGTTGTCAAAGGCTGGCACAAGAAGATGGACGAGCTGTGCATCTTCCACACGAAGGACAGAAACATTCTGGAAGACTTGGCTCTGCTGGAGTCTCAGGTCAAATGGCATGAAGAAGGTCTGCCTCTAGATGCTTTCTCACTTGAGAATGCTTCCATTATTTGTGGCTCCAAACTCCCTCAACTGATTCTCGACCCACACAGCATACTTGAACGGTGGATCCGCAACTGGAAAGACACAGTTGTCGTTGACCTAAAGAACTCAAACTATCTGCAGGATCTGGAACAGATCATGGCTAATGGTAAGACGTGTTTGATAGTCCAGGAGGAACTCTCTCTACCCATTCACGTCCTCCAGATTCTTGAAATGGAAAGGATAAAGTCAGATGAAGCGAAGAAAGTCCTCATCAAGGTTGGGGAAAAGAGACTGGATATTCACGAAAACTTTAAACTTTTGATATTAATAAAGAGCAGAAAAGTTTACATCGGCAATAACATCATGAATATGGTCAACTTGGTGAACATTGAAAGTCAACAAGATGGTCTGGAGATCCTGCTGACGTCCCGGGTTGCATCCTACTGTCAGCCCGACCTGATGGAAGCGCTGAAGAAGAGTGAGTGGGACTTACTCGATCGGCAGAGGCAGCTTACAGAGCAGGAGGAGACTATCCGCAGCCTCATGTCCCGTTTCGACGACGATGTTCTGGAGGAGAGTACGCTGATGGAGATGCTCCAGGCTGCCTGCGCTAAAGCGACCGAAGCCAAGAAGAAATGTAATGACCTAAAAAGGGCGCTTGACACAGCCAGAGAAAGTATTGACACCTACAGGAAGGTAGCACAGTTACTGACGCAGTTGTACTTGATGGTGGAGCGGTTCCCACGTCTTCAGCCTTCCCTCACCATTGGGCTAGACCACTTCAGTGATCTCGTCACCAGTCAGGTTCGGCCACAGAGCTTCACCGCTTCCTGGGGGAGGATGTTGGGTCAGAACTTTGTTATCAAGATGCTGCAGTCACTATACCGGTGAGGCAACACAAGGACAGGTTCGATGTTTGTATGGGGATCCAGTGTTCTCTCTCATAACATTCCCGATTCTGTGTTCAGTCAAAGAAGTTAGTTGATATATAGAGTCAGCCCTGAATTGTGCGAAATACTTATATGGAAATATATCGAAACACCTGTCAGTTTTAAGTTTGAAGTGTTTCAGAAGTGACAATGCTTTCGATGAATTTCAGTACGAGTACTTCGTTTGACTTTATAATGAAGTTCTGTTATCCAATGAACAAAACTCGGGAATGTTATTAAGAAAGACAGAAGGAATCCATACTAGCGTGAACGTCGATTTTCTAACACCATTTTAGTCCACTCATGATTAATCATTAATCATTAATTTTTACAGTATTGTTATGATCAGTGGCAAACTATTATGAAGATCCGTCTCCACAACAACTATAACCCGTAGTTCCTTCAGAAGCAAGTTTACTAAATTACATAAAAGTACAGATACAGAAGTACATGATATTTGAATAACATTATTACTGTATTTGAACCTTGTAGCCACAGTCATGTACGTACCTGTCCTTACACACCGCTGGGCTTGGATACAGCCGCCCTCCCCAGGCGGAGGGAGCGCCTCTCGTACCGTGTGCAAAACGTGTGATCATAATAAAGCCAGATACATGTTTACAGTCGGTAGAAGCCTTGCGCCCATATCACTAAAGTTCTCATTGACTTTCAATACTCCATTAATAACTCAGGAATGTATGTACATTGTGATCATTGATCATGCTGCGTTTAAGGCTGAGGTTATGTTTGAAGGGGGAGAAATTGCAGGAGGTGGAATGCTTTAAGTCCCTTGGAGTATCAGCAGATGGAACCATACGAACAGAGTGGGAGAAGCGACAAAGGGACTAGGTGACTAGCAATGAAGAACGTCTGGAAAAGATGATCTATTTGATGGAAGTGGAAGGAGCAAGAGGGAGGGAGACATCGGAAAGAAATTAGAAATGTGTAATGAAAAAGGCATCGAGGTATCGGGACCTGAACGTTCAAGAGGGTGAGAGGCATGTATAGGATAGATCAGTGGTTCCCAGACTATTCCAGGTGATGGTCTAATATAGCATATTGAAGAACTTGTGGCCCATTCCCTAGGTTATGAGGAACTTCCCGGGGAACACACTCACCTGGTGTGTGGGGCTTGGTTGTGAATGATGACCTGTGGTACGTTGCTCGTGGTAGTGTGAGGCTGGATGTGGGCAAAGCAGGCCATTGTAACCTTTGTTCCTGGCGCTACCTTGCTAAACCAGGAAACGGCAAAAAGTATTAAAAAATGATTATCGTTATTATCATTACTATTATTATTATTATTATTATTATTATTATTATTATTATTATTATCATTATTATATCAATATCATTTTACTGATTTTTTCATAGTGTAATTTAAGTATAGTGAAGATATTAAGGAAAACCTAAGCGTTGTCTACACGTTTTCCTTTCCCAGTTATTACCCCGTCGGTAAGATGGCGTTAGTGGCAACTCTCCACAACTGCTGGTAATCTGTGATTGTTTCACTTCTTAAATACATTCCTCTTACTCGAGCAGTCGGTTATCATCATCAGTTTCCTCAGAACGCTGGTACCCCGTGGATGTCTCCAGCGTGTCTGTGTTTGTACAGTTGTTTACAACCGTTTGTCGACAGTTTGACTTCAGTGTTGTTTATCCCCGTTTGTCGACTGTGTAACTTCAGTGTTGTATACACCCGTTTGTCGACAGTGTAACTTCAGTGATGTTTACAACCGTTTGTCGACAGTGTAACTTCAGTGTTGTTTATCCCCGTTTGTCGACAGTGTAACATCAGCGTTGTTTACACCCGTTTGTCGACAGTGTAACTTCAGTGTTGTATACAAACGTTTGTCGACAGTGTAACTTCAGTGTCGTTTACACCCGTTTGTCGACAGTGTAGCTTCAGTGTCGTTTACACCCGTTTGTCGACAGTGTAACTTCAGTGTTGTATACAAACGTTTGTTGACAGTGTAACTTCAGTGTTGTTTACACCCGTTTGTCGACAGTGTAACTTCAGTGTTGTATACAACCGTTTGTCGACAGTAAAACTTCAGTGTTAAGTTGTGAAAACTGTTTACATGCTAGTGAATGTAAGTACAATGGCTGGTAACTTGAGAAGGTATATTGTGGACAACAGTCATAAGTAAACATTCAGTTTTCGTGTCATGAAGTTGGCAAACGTTCTTTCCCAAAAAAGATAGAAAACGGTGACCAGGAGTGACAGTGCTTCCCATTTGGATCCAGAAGTCATGCTGGGGTTGTCAGCTGACCTGGACGCAGTAAGTGATACTTTCTTTCTTGGTTTTATGAACATGTCCGATGCTTGTGGCGAATCACTGAACGAGACCTCGAGACCCCAAGAAGTAAGTAGGTAGTGTCCCGATTTTTCTTCATCCTGATAACTCATGCTTTGTTTGTGATGACAATTATACATAGTATAACTGAATAATCGTGTTTTCTGTTATGTAGATTCTATACATTTTCATTCATACATGTCAAGAAATATTTCATTTTCTTTATTTAATGAATCTGTAGGTGAGGTTTTGTCAGGGTCATTTTTCTGAGGAAAAGCAATAGTTTTTTCCATCTTATTTCGAACGTATTTCATCAAAAACCTCAACATGTTTCTCGTTAGCGTAAAGCATTCCGAGGCTCCGAAACCTCGAGCTAATGGGGTTCGTTTGGCTCGAGACCTGGGCAGCCATGTAGCTTGCTCCTCCGGCTGGCCTCGTGACTGGTCAACCTGGGCTGCTTCTAAGGTCGAGTGGAAGTTGAAAACTACGATGCCCGTTGATTCTAGTTGTGTTGCCATTTGCTCTATGTACACAGTTCAGGCTGTTCTATATATGGCGCCGGATGATCTAGGTATCGATTGTTCTAGGTTTGGTGAGATTGTTTTTGCTGCGGTACCTATTTTCTGTAGGTATAGTGCTACTTGTTCTTGGTATAGTGTTGATTCTTATGGTGTCGGCTGTGCTGGGTGGGATTGCCGATTTGTTCTAGATATGTTGCCGACAGTTTGAGTTATAGAACCGTTCGTTCTGTGTGAGATGCCGGCCGTTCTAGGTATGAAACCGGCTGTTTTGGATACGGAACCGGTCGTCTTCACAACTGTTTGAGTTAAGACTATATAACTGTTTCCAAGATAAACAAAATCATTATCATTATTATCATTATTATTATTATTATTATTATTATTATTATGATTAAGATTATTATTATTATTATTATCATTATGATTAAGATTATTATTATTATAATTATTATCATTATTATTATTCTTATTATTAATATTATTATTAATATTATTATTATCATTATTATTATTATTATTATTATGATTATGATTATCATTTCTATTATCATTATCAGTACTATTATTATTATTATTACTGTTGTCATTACCATTACTATAGGCCAAGTGATCGTCCTGTGTTTCACTCATGATCTCATGACCACAGTCACACAGCAGCAGATTTAGTGGCCTCATACTCATGAGTTGTCATGTAGTTATCATGAGGTTTATGATCGTTTCTACAGTGTTATCTTATCCCTGTAGTATTCTCGATATGTTATGATATTTATGTTATAATTTAGCGCAGGTCTTTATCCTTCTTTCACGAAGAGTTTCACTCCCGCCAGCCACTTCCAGGAGCAGGTCAGCAGAATAACCCTCGTGACTGTGGGTCTGTTGCTGGCGATGTGGTACGAGTGTCACATCGGAATCGTAACGCCGGGGTTCTGTTCCCTCCTGTACACACCTCTGGTACCACAAGGCGGCTGCACTCCACTCATCCCTTCGAACCCGCTACCTCAGTCCTCACCAGAGACCTGCAGCACCACCCAGCCGCAGCCTCACCAGCTGGAACCACCCGTGGCCTTGCGTCCCAGCTGGCTCACTGAACGCCAGTGGCTCCAAGTGCTGGCTCTGACGCCTGTGGAGCCATTCTGTGAGCTGGCGGACCACATGGTTACCCACGAGAGTCTGTGGCGCGTGTGGTACATCACCGAGCAGCCGGAGACTGGAACGCTACCCAAGAAGATGGAGAGGAAGATCCGAGGTGTGGCAAAACTCATCCTCATCAACTGCTTGAGACCTGATCGTCTCGATGAGGCAGCCACACTGTACGTGCACCGGGTGCTGAAGCAAGAGGCGAGCGAAGCCACAGTTAAGGCTCTCCTGTCGGTGGCAAGCAAAGGGAGGGCCACGGAACCCATCATTATGTACTGCTCGGCTACGCTGGATGTACAGTATATCCTGCAGCAGATTCAGCCGCTGTGCCACCCTATGCTAACGGGCAACGTGGAGGCTCTCGACATGGTAGCTCTTGGTCAGGGTAGAGAGGACAGTCTAAGCCTGCGCTTGCGACGGTGTGTTCAGAAAGGCTACTGGCTGCTGCTGAAGAAGAGTACAGACGCTCGCTCTTGTATCAACTGTCTGAACACTCTTCTAAAAGACAAGATAGTCAAGGAGGCCCATAGACGATTTCAGGTCTGGATGTACTTCGATAGCGACGACGAACTGCCGGTCAGTCTGATGACTTCATGCCACAAAGTGTACTTGACTTTACCCTCAACAGTTAAGGAATCTCTACGTCACTTGTACGAACTCATTGGGGAAAGTCGTCTGGCGGCCTACAGTAGCGAGTGGAGCAAATGGTGTCTTCTCAGCCTCGCTCTGTTCCACATAGCATTCGTGACGCGGCAAACGTTGGAGAACAACTTCACTCCTCTGGCCCAGACCTTGGGAGACTCTCAGTGGGAGGAGGCGGAAAGCATCCTGAGGTCTCTGGTGACCGGAGTCCCTCCAGCTGACAGTGCTCTCGTCCCATCCCTCACGACTCAGCTCTCCAATATCTACATCTCAGGGGCGTTGACAGAGGAGTGCCACAATATCATCTCCCGGCTCCTGCATGTCTATATTTCTCCTGAGGCGATACAGAACGTCCCTGGGAGGGTGTCAGCCTTGACCCACTATACCGTACCGAGGACCACGTCCATGGAGGACCACTTTGCACAGATGGATTTCATCTACCTGGCGCAGAATGTCTCTCTGACCGGCGTGGCGCCCATGATCATCTTGCAGAACCAGAGGGACGAAGCGAAGGACGTCAGTATCGCTCTTAGGACTGTCAACAGGGATCGATCGTCGAGGCAAGTCCTTCAAGACACAGGATGGCTCAAACGTTTCGACTTGATCAGGAGCAGAAAGCTGCCAAATGTGAAGCTACAAGGGTCCCTTCAATCGGTCCTAAAGCAGGAGTTTGACGACTTCCAAAGGACCTCACAGAACATAACTTCAAAACTGACTGTTAGTCATGACTTGAGTTCCTTACACGAGGTCCTTGACGACGGCGTTCCAGACTGTCAAGAGGAAGATGAGCAGCAACAGATGGAGGCGAAGTTGAACAGACTGTTAACAAAGGGGGACATGCTGTACCACATGATCCGTCGGGCTGATCCTCTACGGTCCATACGCCTCGGCCTGTTGAGGGAGCCGGCTGTGGCATGGGCGGCTCTCACCCGCAGCTGCTGGGGGGAGCTCCGGGCGGAGGGACTGGAGGTGGTGATGGTGAGCAAGGCCCTGAGTGCCAGCCTGTCTACCAAAGGAAACGAGGCTGACGGCAAAGTCAGCGAGGAGGACGAGACCCCGACGGTCGTGATGGAGAGGCTGGTGCTGCGCGGGGCCCGCTGGGACGCTGACGATGAAGTGGTCATGACGGAAGAGCTGGGGGCTGGCACCCCAGCCTCCCCCAGCCTCGACCTCCCCGTCATGCAGTACACTACCAGGGTCAAGAAGACGCTCAGGAAGTCAAGCAGAGGTAAGGACCTAACGTGTGGCCAAGGGAAAGTGATGTATTAAGACGTCACGATGTTGTATACCGATCACGTATGAAGGAGTGACACAACCAATATCGTTTTCACAAAAATCAGTTTTTAGTTACGTGTAAATATTTACGACTATTCCGCTTGTTGGACTAAGTCTAAAAAGTTACATGTGCCGAAGCTATGCATGCATTCGTGAATCTGATACATACATCATATAGTTTATAACATACTTTTTTTTAAGTCTGATGTAGTGGGTTTAAAGGGATTGTATTTTCTGGAGAAGCATAAGAGGGATTGCGTCTGTAAAATTCTGCTTTTGCTAAGAAAAGAGAAATAATTCTTCATCCTAAGTGATTAATATCAAGGTGTCCCTCCATCTTTATAGGGGTAATCTTTATTCATATTTTTTTCTGGATTTCAAATATCGTCTCTTTCATAGGCTCAAGTCATTCAAGGTCGATGGATAGACAGATAATGTATTTTTATCTTTTAATTTAGAGGTGGAGGAGATAGTTCCTTGGTGTCTGGTGTCAGGAGAAACACTTATCCATTTCCAACCTCTCCCTCAGTACACCGAACTCCTGTTTATGTCAGTGACGACGATAAGGCGCCTCCTCTCTTCTGGATCTACATGCCCCTGGCCGCCACCATCACCGGCCACACCTGCCTCCTCAGCGGCGTCCGTCTCCTCACCTCCTGAGGGGACTTGGTCAAGGAGTCCCAGATGCATCCTCAAGTGTCGTAATGGAGGTATTCCACTCGCCACACTCTGCACTAGCACATTCAACAGTGCCAAACTTTCGCTTTATTTTAGTGTTGAAGGATGTAGAATCCCTCAGTCGAGGTCTGGTCTTAAAGGACACGCATAGGGAGATAAAGTTCCCTAAAGTTTAGTGGTGTAAAGAAAGAAATAGAGATTACAACGGCCCATCCTTGAGTTAGTAACGGCCATATGCAACGACGCAGCAACTTGCAGAGTACTACTGTCCACTTCAGGTCTGTCCTAGTTGTGATCCACAGCGTACGGTGCACGGGCGTGGGATGGTCCCACAGTGAGTGATGTATAGGTGTGGCATGGCTCCAGAGTGTGTGACGGAGGTACACTACCGTAGTGTGTGGTGGGGTGGACCTCAGTGTGTGGAGGTGGTACAAAGATGTGGGATGACCCTGTGATGGTCCGTGTGGCCTCACAAGAGTAATGAATCTTGGGATATTATATCTGCCACAGGAGTCAACCAAACAGAACGTACAAAATGTGTAGCCCACACATTCTCAGATTTGTATGTGTTGCATGTGAAACATTAACTTGTTGTCAGGGATGTAAGAACACCATAGCATCTTGCAAGACAAACATTGTATCCATTATGTACATAAGAAATTCAGTCAAAAGTGTGATGTTTATCATTTTAAGTTCCCTCACGAGGTGATAACGATCTTGGGATATCCTGAAGGAGCCTGGGACTGTCATCAGTGTAGCAATGTTGCGTCTGGGTCCTGGATGGGAAGAGGCGCTGGTGGCTCCCTCCCTACCTCCCTGCTACAGGACGCCGCCGCTGCCTGAGGGAGGCGACACATACACCTTATATTTTCCTCTTCATTTGTCCCAGGACAACACTGCTGTCGAGGCAGGAGTGGACTGAATACAGTACCTGTTGTGGAGGGTGTAGAGCGTAGCGTGATGGAGAACGTAGCCTAATGAATCTTACAG
>JAUTXX010520185.1:0-11465 GCA_032273605.1 Panulirus laevicauda | reverse complement strand
CACAACACACATTCAAGATCCTGATGCAAACTACTTATAAAGAATCGCACTCTTAACCTACACATACAACCAACCAACCAGATTTGCAACCCACCACCTCCAGCAACCACCGTCATCAGACATTCCTTCTGCACACAGAACCACTTGGAGCAGATTGCATGAACTGTCCTCTGACTGATTAACAGTATTGATACCTGGCCCACCCAACTGAGCCATCAAAAAGACATGAACAACATACAGTAATACAGACCACTAGCTTTCACACAGCATACAAGCCTCAAAACTTCAGATTCAGTTTGACATCCCGTACCATGTTATCTCGCTCTTCAACCTCATACTAACGAATCTACCAAGAAGCATGTACAAGGTCACAGAAAGTCGCACCATCCTCCACAACACTGACAGGAAGTGGCTGGCCAACTTCATTGCTGGCTGCCATCCCTGACTCACTCAAATATACTTTGCCTCCAAAACCCTCAAGCCCTACAGTGGAAATCAATAGGGAGCAATTCTTTCCTAAGCCTTCTTCAATCGCTTCCTATGCAATCTTCCACCACGGCATTCTAACACAATCCAAGCAGCAAACATGCAACTAAAACAATGACTAACCTAAAACAATGTCTGTATCAGCAGAGAAGTGCAATGTTGTTCTTTTAACCCCTAAGATGATCTTGTTGCCCTATACTGGGCATCACTTCTGATGCACATGACTTTCACTTCCCACACCACAAATTTTCAGACAAGGAAAAGAATCCCTCAATATCCTGTAAAGATAATTCATCTGCTCACACTAAACTATGCAACACCTGCTTGGTCATTCACCTTGTCAAAAGCAAATATAATAAAGCTGCAAACCACCACAACAAAGCACTAAAAACAACCATAATTATACAATATAATTCCATTATAATCTCACCTTAATATGCTCAGGACTTTTTTCTTTTTTTTCAACACAACCCTTTTTACCCAAACCACTCCATTACATACCACTGACACCAAATATTAATAAAAACCATGACCCCTGACTCACACTTCCAAAACTATGCTCATATGTCCCGCTTCTCCCAACAACCACAAAAATGACACGTGCACAATGAAATGACCCAACAAGCACTATAGAAAAAAAATTAAACACTGCCTCAGCAGACATTTACCAACCTGAAATCCCACTCCTAGACATTCACGAGCTACCCTTGCCCAGCTATGCTGTATACACCACTTATATCTCCAACTTTACAAACACCATTTCAACATATCACAAGACCCCTAATACCCAAGATGTGACTATCACTCTCCCAACTTAGGCACACACAACATAACTACACTGTGATCCCTTCCAGTGGATGTGGCCAGCATCCTGAGCACACTACATACATCCGTAGTTTTACATTTTATTAATGTATTTCCTATACACAACTTTATTTGAATGAAAACAAATAATTTTCACATCACCTAAAATATAAGCACTACAATGACTTTTTTTCCTAAAAATAATAATACTGCAGTAAAGTAGTTTCCACATTCTAAAGCTAACTAAATATTCAGTGTTTGTTATTTCAATCTGAGACTGAGAATGGGAGCTTTAGTAAACAAACTCTCTACTATCATTTATCAATGACTGAAGCATGTAAAATTTTTTCCAATTATACATGTGGTGGAATCAAATATCAGCTAGGAATTCAGATGAGGACAGGAACCATTATATCCTCAAACAATTACATTAACAATGGACATCTCTTGATTTTAGCAGCATAAGGGTTAAATACAACTGACAGGTTAAAATGTAAAAGTAATTGTAGAAACCTAGAGCAAAATATGATGGCTAATGTATTACTGAGTAAACATTGGTTTCATGACCTAAATATTTAAAAATATTGGGCATCAAATTAAAAATAAAATGTTGCAGTACCAAGGCTCAAGTTGTATCTTATTCAGGTCTCAATTTTTATGTTCCTACCATTTCTGAGCTCTTCAAGAAATACTTATTTAAATATTTACATAAAAAGTAATGATGTTACAAAATAATACATCCTATGCACCCTTATAATATGCTTTTTCATAAATCATGATTGCCTCAATGACACCTATCAATCTAAGAATCCTGAATAAAACACACATCAAAGAGGCCAGCCAGGCAGATACACTCGCATCTGGCCTGTAACCATGCATTTCTCACTTGCCACCCGAGGGGTGTGATGGCATCTCTGGGGTCTGAGAAAAATAGGTTTTATACAGTAATAAGGCATGTAGAACAACAGAATTTCTAACCATATCTACTTTAATAACCAACAGCATTGAGCTTCTATATGAAATAAACTCATCTGAAAGAAATGCACGTCCCCGTCTTTAACAGAAGAGAAATATTAAACATGACATTTGCTTCTTCTATTTCCTTGTCAGTAGACCTGTTAAACATAAATATCAATGGCCCTCAATCAATGTTTTACTGAACTGATTTTTATAAATTGCCACTGCCTTAAACCCTTCACTACATACTTAATTTTCAGGGGAGGGGTGTCCTAAAAAAGTGTCTATTATCCACTAGAAAATGAAATTACTTATCAAACATTCATAATTACTTTCTCAGTCTCAAAAGGTGATGTATTTTCTAGATCTGGCACTAAAACTCCTTCAGTTCATAAAATATACAAAAATGTGATACATACATAAAAAATGCAATATGTGAAAAGTTTTTCTCACACAAATGTTCCATAAATTCAAACAACTAAGTCATAAACAGCTAAAAGTATCTATGAAAATATAGTTTTGAATACCATTAAGCTTTTTTCATTCTTGATCACCAATTCCCACGTTAGTGAGGTAGCACTAGGAATAGATAAAGTGTGGCCACATTCGCTCACATCCATTACTTACCATTGTTTACCCTGGATGCTACACATGCCCAGGTTCAGTTCATTTACAGCAGATCAACCCCAATATATACCCCCATTGTTCCACTTCACTCTATCCCCAATTGCTCAAAAATCTTTTTCACTCCATCCTTCCATCTCCAGTTTGGTCTCCCCATTCTCCTTGTTCTCTCCACTTCTGACACATATATCCTCTTTATCAATCCTTCTTCACTTATTCTCTCCATATGTCCAAAACATTTCAGCACACACTTGTTTTATTACCACACATCTCTCATTCCCTTTCATTACTTAAACAAACCACCTCATACCACATACTGTCCTCAAACATTTCATTTCAACACATCCACCCCCCTTTGCATAGTCTTATATATAGCTCATGTCTTGCATCTATACAATATTGGTGAGACTACTATTCCTTCAAACATACCCATATTTGCCCTCCCAGATACATTCTCTCCTTCCACACATTCTTCAGCAGTCCCAGAACCATCATTCCCTCACCCACCCAAAGACTCACTTTTGCTTCCATGGTTCCATTTCCTGCCATGTCCACTTCACTTTCTCTAAATTTTCACCAGTCAAACTCACACCCCAACTAACCTGTCCTTCAACCCTGCTAAACCTAGTAACCTTGCTTTTATTCACATTTGCTCTCAACTTACTTCTGTCACACACTTTTCCAAACTCAGTCCTCAACTTCTGCAGTTTCTGCTTTGTATAATAATATTATTGTCAATACAATGTACGAAGTTAGGGTGAAAAATAAAAATCATTTTGCTATGGTTTTCATTTTTCACCTTCTGCTTGAGTAAATCTAGATAGTGACAATACATATGATATTATAAATCCTTTATATCTAAATTTAATGAAAATATAGCTAATATCCTAATCCAAAAACTGTAATTAAATATCAAACCTTTCTCATCAGTTGAGTTCTGTTTTAATCTGGAAAATTTTGTTCTTAGGCATTCTCAATCTTACAATATTTGTATATAGGAACTGACTTAGCTGAGATAGGTCAAGGTTTCTATCTCCCCATCACACAATTACGCTTCTGAGGCATCTTAATCATAATCTGTATTCATCAATGTCCTCAAACTCAATCCCACTCTCAAAACAATGCCAAAATCCCTTCAATTTCTGCTTCAAATGTAGCCCTCTAATTGTTCCTACCCAAATTTGCTATGACAGAAAGAAACAATTTGGAAATCATAACCATAAACATAACATAATCACACTTTGCAGCTTATTTTACAACCTCTTGCCTAGAAGTACTTTTATAATACTTATAAGAATGATACATGAATGGAATTAACTGAAAGAGGATACCATAAATGTAGACAACATGATGAATTCTAAAAGGTATACATACAATACTAAAGAGTGCTCTGCATGTGTAAAAATTTTTTCCGTACAGTACGAATAGCTAATTACTACATACCATTTAGCTTACACTCTTCGTAACTTCAGGCTAATATCTTTTATAAGAGAAAAGAATATCCTTATCAATATCACAGGATCCTACAACACATGGAACTTTCCCTGATAATCATACACATGGACCCTGAATGAAGAATAACAAGCACTATAATTTTAAATATTGTTACATAGTCAAGATATCAGGCACATATTAGCATGTCAGAGAAAACATCCTTTTAAATCAAATATATCAAACATACATATTACATCATTCATTAACAAATCAACAAAGTCAATCCCAAAACCTGGAGAGTGAGAGATCAAGTCACCGTGTGACTGGTCAGAGAGCATCTATATACAAATATGGAAAGTGATGTTCTTCACAGATGGCAGCTTGTAAGGATGTGCAGCAAACTTTTCAAGGATGTAGGGGGTATTTTGTTTGTTGTGGTCGACAGAGAAGATATTCTGAATTCTGAAGCTGTGAGGTAAGTCCAAGATTCCATCACTAATGGGGATAAATGTATGAGTAGATATATCTTCTTGAAGCAGCTTTTTAATAATCCTGAGTCAAACATTTTCAAGAGGCCAACCAGGCAGACACACTCAAATGTGGCTTTGGACCATGGGTTTCTGAGAAATGTGAATTTTGTCAGGTGATGGCACACTGAAAATTACAAAAATTGTGATTTTAGCAACTCCTCCACATCACCCTCCTCAAAGCTGACATTTTTTGCCATATTCACAATGTGTCCATGTTCTTTATGCTTCAGTGTCGAATCAAAAGCACACTCCGTTCATACAAACACTGGTGATTTCCTTCCAGGCTATACCGATGATCATGAAAGCATCCCTGACAGTGAGGGACTTCCAAAAGTCCTTCAGTCATCTGGCCATTCACTGAAGTGTTCACGAGCTTTGCAAATGTTGTCCATAAACAGTACGCCTTGAAAGTACATATCACACCCTAGTCCAACTGCTGAACTAGAGCTGTAGTGTTGGGCAGAAGAAAGACTGCTTTGCTGTTCTCACTAAGATCCTATATTGAAGGCGGATGGCCAGGGGATAAGGAGAATCTTGAAAATCATATTTTCCTTCACACAATCTTCATTAAGTTCTACACAGAATTTTGTAGCAAAATAATCAAAAAAGAAAACTTTGCCTGTCATCCACCCCTCCTGATTAGAATAATAATAGACACACAAACATTCCTTCACATATCCCTTAAGAGCCCTGAGGTTTTCTGAAAGGGAGACTATTAATGGTTTAAGTATGGAATCACCCCACAAGCAGCATGAGATAATCCTTGGCAGCTTTGAATCCTGATATGGTCTCTTCTAAAATAAATCAGTTTTGTACACATTAAAAATCTGCTTAAGAGAATAAAACCTTGCTCAATAATGGTCTTGAGGGTTCCTGGGAAAGTTTTGGCTACAACTGCATCAGTAGAATCAGCCTCACCAGTCATCTAGATGTTGTGGTAATTGCAGCACTTTCTAATATTCACAAACCAAACAGGACTTGCTTGAAATGTCTTTGCTGCTCCTTTTTAGTGCTAAGTCATCATATGTACCCAAGGCCTTTGCTTATATCACAAGCCTGCTGACATGTACATTTTGAGTTTGGTGTTCAATCCATGTGCTCAACATTTGTTCCATTGTCTCCATAATCGAACTGTAATATTACGAGGTCTTAAATGCAGATTAATATTCCTTTTTTGGCACTCTTCTTGATCTTCTCAGCACTATCATGAATGACTCTCTTTGGTTCCAATTTCTCCTCTAACTCCACCTTGTATAACTCTATAACATTCCTTCACCCATTGATGCTCCTCTTACTAATCCTGTGCCCATCCCCATACTCATTTTTCAGGCTGTCCGAAAAGCATCTCTTTCTCTGAACACAAGCAAGACTTATGATCCTGATGGCATTCATCCCCTTGAATTGAAAAAGGATGCCTCTGAAAATGCATCTGTGCTTGCTTGTCTTTTCCATTTTTGTTTTAAAACTGGAACTCTTCCTTCTTGGAATCATGCACTGGTATATCTCATTCCTAAAAAGGGTGACCATTATAGCACTCGAACTTCCATCCTTTGCTTTGACATCTACTATTTCCAAAGTTTTTGAATCCCTCCTCAACTCTCGAATCCTCAGACATCTTGAATCTCACAGTCTTCTCTCACCACCAGTATGGCTTCTGTAAGGCAAGATGCACTGATCTTCTTTCCTATCTTACTAATGTCTGGTCATCATCCCGGAAAGATTTTGGAGAGTCCTATGTAATTGCCCTCGACATATCCAAAGCTTTTGACATGGCATGGCATCAGGATTTCATCTGTATGCTTGCCTTTTTTTGTCTTCCCTCCCTCAATTTGCACCCTCATATCTAGTATCCTCTCTAACCAATCTATCACTGCAGTTGTTGATGGATCTACCTCTCCCCCTTTCTCCATCAATAGTGGTGTCCCTCAAAGTTCTGTCCTGTCCTCTACACTTTTTCTCCTTTTTATCAACAATTTCCTCTCTTCCACAAATAACCAAATGCTCTCAAACCCTAACGACTCAACCCTGCATTTCTCCACATCCTTCACTTCTACTCCTTCTCACACTCAATCTGCATCCCACCGTATATGTGTATGACTGTGATTTCCTAGTGGTTGAGTAAACCTTAAAAGAAATACTTGTTATTTGAGCCTCTGATCCCTAACCCTGTATTCACATTGAAAACTATTCGCTTAAAAAGGAATCATGAAATTTCCTGCTCATCATGCAACAATCCATCACCCTGGTGCATTCATTTATTTTGGATGTTTATGATTTCCTACCTTAGCAAGGTAGCATCAGGAACAGATGTTTGAACCTTAGAGAATAAATCCTTGCTTTTCTCCTTCCTTTGTTCCTTCACTTGAAAAACAGAAATACTGGATGGGAGGATTTCCAGCTCCTTGATATGAACCACTGACAGCATCAAAAAAGAGTGCTCTGGACAAGTAGAGTTATGTATAAGATATGAATGTCTCTGCCATATACTACAAAGACCTGAGTCAACTATTGTAATTTTCATCATAACTTGTATCACTTGATCAAGTTCTGTGCAAAATCAATCCTGATCATTTTGCTGCATTGACAAACATGATATGAAAAAAACATACCCAATCACAGGCCATCCTGGGTGAAAATAAGGAAATAGAAAGCAGAAATTAATCAAGGTTCTGCAGGCATTTGTAAACTTTACTCTTAAGGGGAAAAGACAAAAAGGTGAAGAAAGTTCCATAGCTTAGCTGTTTGAGGAAAAAAAAGAAAGTATCATAAAAGCTGATCCCCAAGTTGCTAGACTCCACACAGAAATTAAGGGAAGCAGCAACCAGACATGTGCCTTAGGTCCTAGTTTTGACAGCAGGGGTATATGCAGACAGTTCATGAAAATGGTGAATATAATACCTGTAGAACAGACATAATCTGACAGCTAAGAGATTCTGACAGTGCAGGATGGCGTATGCTTGCTTACACCACTATTCAGCATGGGTAAGCAGAAAGATATCTTCCAAAATTGGCAGATTGATGCTGTGTGAGATTTGTATCCTCAAGTAGAACAATTCTCACTACCATAGCCTACGAGGATATGGCTGACTCAGCAAAAGGGTTAACATTTAAGTACCTTCATGAAGAACATCCATAGAGTAAAAAAAAGTTTACTCACTAATCAGTGATCAAATAACGAATCTATCTAGAAAGTTCAGGTGGAACACTGATTACACCTTGAATAGAATTCACTTCTGAGCTCTTCCACAACAACTTCAATTGAGGGTGACAGCAGTTTAAAGCACTATCTTTCCCTCGGCATGGTAATTAGTCATTCATCTCAGGTCCAATAAACCTCCTGTGAAATCATCTGCATGTACCTGTCAGGCAACTAAACATGTCAATTTGCATGTTTAATAAGCCTTACCTTTATTTGTATATACATGATGGGGAAAACTATGTGAGGATGCATTTCAGAACAAACTTATGCAACAGCTACTACTGAACCAAATGACCTAAATCATTGGCAAAAATCAGAAGAGAATGCAAATATAATTCTTGAAGCTACTCACATCATCCACACTCTCACCATACAAGCATACACTGGTTTAAAATAATTGGGCTTCAAGCCTTTTCCTTACATCTTAAAAGCAATCATTGTCTTCCTGGAAAAGTATAATCAGTTAAAAAAAATCATTCTGATTTCATAAATCACCTTTAACCTAAGAGAGTGGCTTAATCTTACAGCTCAGCAAGATTGATTAACATCATCTACTTGATGTAATAAGGGCTGGTCACTCAGCAATATAAAAGATCCCATACAAGACAACTCATCTTGTTTTTATGAGGTAGCTACACCATAAAGAGCGAGAGACTGCTTCCAGGATGCTACTTTTATTTGATGCTGTTATGCATAGACTGTTAAGTAAAAACTTTTGGATTCTTTGCTGGGATAGTTTGCTTTTCATGTTATGGTACAGCTGTTGACACTATGAGAAGGCTCGTTTCTGTCATTCAAGTTGTAATAACTGCAAAAGGAAAATCTAAAAAAGAAAAGAAAATGTGTAGAGGTTAAATGATCAAAAAGATTTATGCAGATTGCCTGGCTCAAGGCAGGAGACTGCATAACAGATAACTGATTTACCTTACAACTTTCAGAGGCCCAAACATGCACTTTTAATGATACAGTGCTGAAGAGGACAAAATTTTTAAACCAGTTTCAGCTTTGGATGATTTTATTAGTGGGGAAAAATGAACAGTCAAGGATTTCTTCTTTACAAATTGAGCAATATACTGTACATTCACACAATATACAAATGGTGATGTAATGAAGTTTCTGACCCACAATATTACAAAATCAAAAATCACTCACTTCTTTTTGGCAATTAATAAAAACACTGTCATACTTTATTCATTTTTAATCTGAGCAGTGGTAACTAAAATATCTACCAGCAATTAACCTGAGCTAGCTCTTGATGTGTTCTCCATCTATGAATCTAGAGAACAAGCAGTAAAACATTCTCTTCTTAGACAATATTTCAATGTTGCTTTTCAAGAGATGACCCAAGGAAGTGTGGAATGCAAATAGTCAAGTATATTAGATGTCTGAGCTTTTCTAAAATCAAATAATGCACATCTTAAGACTTAAAACAACAAAATAACTTCATTCATGCATGTGTCTTAAGTAACTGTAAGTATAAAAGCTTATACTGTATAATATGTACTGTATGCATCTACCTCCTACAACAAATACATCACAAGACATACACACACACACACACACACACATTAGAAGACAAGGCAACATGAGCGTAAAACTCTATCCCCACAGCATGCATGTGCATGCACACATACCCAAACACACACACACACACACATATATATATATATATATATATATATATATATACATAGATATGCTGATCTCACTAGTCTGTGATGATAGCTTTGAAGGTGAAATCGCATTTCAGGAGGAGTTCATATAATTTGATTTACTATGTATATAGAAATTACATGTTAGAGAAATTACATAAACTGCTACTGTTCTTATCTTGCCTTTCAGCCTGCTTCTACAATGTTTCACATATTTGGTTTTTGAACACTGACTATGAATGTCTAGTGGACCTTCTCAACCATGTGGAAAAATGAACTGTTGGTGCTGTGGACTGTAACTGCTATTTGTTCAATAGTGACCACCGCCATGAATGTAAACATCAAATATGAACACCCCTCCGCTCTTTTCAATTGTCAACAATCTAAAACTGCTGGAGGAGGTGTACATGAACAATGATAATGCACATGAAAGAACATCTAGAAATTACTGAAATCGTAGACGAGGTAGACGCGGTGGGATCCGGGCGCGCCTGAGGAGGAGGGGCACACGAACACCGCTACCCACCATAACTTTCGGTAATATGCGGTCTATTTAATACAAGATTGATGATGACCTGCTGCCTGCAAGTACCTACGTGACAGTGCAGTAATCATTCTGACGGAAACCTAGCTACAAGACTAGGATGCTGATAGTACAGTGAACATAGAAGGTTTTATGCTGCTAAGATCAGATAGGAGAGGTATTGTCAAGGAATGAGGAGGTGGAGTAGCTGTTTATATAAACGGTAAATGGTGTGCAAACACAGGTAACAACAGTCAAAGAAACCTACTGTGATAAAGACAATGAATTCCTAGTGATATTCTGCCGGCCCATTTACCTTCCCCGGCGACTTGGACAGATTATCACTGTGTACATCCCCCCGGATGTGGACGAATCGGAAACAATTAGACTGTAGGAAAAACTGTGGGACGAAATATGAAAATGAAGACCTGGAGAACATCTAGATAATTGTAGGTGATTTTGGTATTGTAACATTCAAGACAGTGCTCCAACATACGAACAAACAGTAAAATACGCCACCAAAGGAAGTAATATTCTGGATGTAATGTTAAAAACAGCTATCGTGTTTATAAAAGGCCCTCCTCTCGGAAATGGAGATCACTACATGCTATTTTGCACATCATCCCATATACAAGTGTTGGGAAGAGAAAAATGTAATAGGATAACAATCAAAAAATGGGATGCTGAGAGTAGCCTACAACTACAGGGATGTTTTGAGTTCACTGACTAGCCAGTTGTATGAGATGGAGAGAATCTTAATACAAACTTGAACATCATTACTTATTCTTTTCAATTTTGTTTTGATATGATAATGCCAAGTAAAGAAATAACTGCTTATCCCGACATCAAGCCTTGTGTAAACAAAGAACTGAAAAATATGTTCAATAAAAAGTGTAGAATCGTACAAAATGGGAACCATCCTCAATTAAGATTAATACAAAACGATTAAACATGAAAATATTAGACCCAAAAAGAGCTTACAGGGAAAAGATTGAGGTGTTATATAGAACCCATCGTGTGAAAGATGCGTGGAAAGGATGACAAATATTATGTGGTTATAATATACAAATGAAGTTGCCTGAGTCAGAAAACATTGATACATTTGTGAATGATATAGATTCATTCATAGCAAGATTTGAAAAAATCATTTTAGCGAAGATTCCAGTAATGTTATGCTGACGGTTATGACAGAAAGAAATGATGAAAGAATCGTGATATCGTACCAACATGTATTGCGGTCCCTCACTGAAGCGTAT